>JARGYA010000856.1:0-40563 GCA_029204335.1 Mycena vulgaris
CTGATGACGACGATATCCCTGATCTTGCAGATGCTAGCAGCGGTAGCAGCAGCGATATTGATAGCGAGGTGGAAGTACTTGTACCTAACGAAGAGGTATTTAACTTGCCTTTAAAAATCAATCACTGACTTCCGGTCCAGCTCGCAGCATCTCTTCCTGCGAAGACCCTTGGGACGAGCTCACGGCGACAAGAGAAGACACAACAATCTGCGACAAATCGAAATCGTCGAAAGGCAAGGGGAAGCGAAAGGAAAAGGCTGTACAGTGATCCACCGGTCACTGAAACAAATCAAGGCATTGAGCTGATATCTATGGTGTTACTATATTTTCTGGAATTCTGAAGCACCCAAATGTATTATATATGCTATACCTTGGTCCTTGAATTTTTTTAAATTTATTGAAGAGGAATTGAGTCCTCAACAGCCAAAATCCACTTGTTTCAGTGAGTGGTGGATTGCTTGCCCTGCCAAATCAGGAAATGATCTGGGGCTATTCCTCTTTCCTCTCACTAGTTATGAGCTATCAGACTTGAGGGGAAGTGTTTTTATGTATGGTGCTGCAATATGAACTAGGTTTGAGCCCAGTAGGACCAGCAGAGAGCTCGAAAAAAAGTGTTTCAGTGACTGGTGGTGTGTCAGTGACCGGTGGATCACTGTATATGTTCCCGTGCACGCCCATATTTTTAGAACCCCTTCTTCAATAATTGTGGACGTTAGGCCTACAAGCCAGCTATCGTCCCTGAAGATAATACAGCACCTTCTGCGAGCACAGGATCATCAAAGAAACCAGTAAGTGCGCACAACAGCCCCATTTCTCATTAATTGATGTGGTCAACGAGACTCGAAATCCTATCTACTTTTTCTTTGAAGTCGTCGACCACGACATAGAGGGTTCGCAAGAGGAAGGCACACGCTACTATAAGTGCTATCACAGGAATCGGAAAATATACAAGATCACTAAGAGGATGAATCATAATACATCCAGTGCATCAGCATCTTTCAATGTGTCGGTGAAACGATTCTACTCGGGGTGCGGTGGAACAATAACTATGAAGTCGAGATAATGGTCTAAACCAAAATAAACAACTAAACAATCAATCAAACAACTCCTCCTCCTCCTTATGAGTAATGCTAATCGCGGGTGTTCGGGGGTAAAGACCAAGTATTAAGTCAATAGATCGTTTACTGTTCAGAGAACAGGGGAGTGGGATAGACAAGGGTTGTGAAACCAAAGTCGAGCAATACGTGCTATGTTTGAGACTTCGTACAAGCAGTGGGTTCGTGGGTTTTCAAGGCAATAACGACCAGTAGCCGGCGAGTTTATGTCAATGAAGACCGGTTTGTTGGATTTCTCCGGGTTTGGGACACGATACACTCCTGCAGGACCGCAGTATATAACACAACACAGAACACAAGTCACAGAACACAAAACACACACACAACACACACAGTATGATCCACAGTGTGGGACAGAGTCCACACAATTCACAATTCAGTCACACAGTCAATCACAGATACAATCCAATCCAATCCAATCGTTGCCAAAGGTACAGTACTCGAGTTGAGATAATGGTCACTTGGTCTTAGAGCTAAACGACAACTCCGAGTCACACCGCCGTTGCATATGTGAACAAGGTAAACCGAGTGATGTCACTGCACCGCTGTGCGCGAAACCCCAAGGCAGTCTGCTCCAGAAACTCTCTAAACTACGTGCTTTTATACCACTGGGATCTTGACTGTACAACACATCTATTACTACATCTCGGAAAGCACTCCGTCCCGGCGTGGAGCCACGGGACAATCTTAGGGAGTCCCCTGACTCCTACTGGCCACGTGCCGGCTCTATGAGTCAGAGCTCTCCTTGGTACTCGATTGGTTTGAGAGTTATTGGGTAATCGAACGGAAGCTTCCGAGCCGTCGTCTTCTTCGTCTAGTACTCGTCCCGAGCGTCAGTCTTCATCGTCTATGATATGGCTATCTGTGGACACCTTCCTCGTTTCCGTAGCTAGTCTGGTTGCTGTGATAGACCAAAGTTCCACTTGTCTCGGTAAGTGCCGGTGCCATCGCGATTTGATGTCTAAACCGGCACAGCTATTCTGATGTGTAGGCACGCTCGGCCGTCGGCAACTCACTTTGTCTGTGTCTATTTACAGAAGTCTTGCCCCATCCAAGGGTCTGGACCCGTCATGTGCCTTGTCGCGCTGTTCTCGATAAGAGACACAATGGTGAACAATGTCGAAGTCGGCCGCTTTGGACGGCCCCAGTCGCCTGCATGTGATGTCGTGTATTCCTTCCCATCTCCTTGATACTAGTCTAGCACTCAGCTCATCCGCATGCACACGGGTACTGATATAAGGTATTTAGTCCTGTTCTCGGTAAGTTGTACTTTGGCCCCAAGTCGAGGTGCCGCCATAGGATCATGCCAATAGAGAACCTAAGCTCTGTGACTGTTAAGCTACTCGTTCGGAGCTCCCGATAGCCTCTTATAGAATAGAGAGAGCGTGCTTTATAAGTATAAAGGCGCGAAATGCGAAAATACACCTGTGATTTGTACACGGCTTATCATCGGTACGGAAAATTAACCATGGTATCTACAGAGATGCAGGCCCATCTCCAGAAGAACTTCCTACCACATTTTTGCCTTTATCAGGTGCTCCATAACCGTGAAAGTCCGCCCACTAACGACGAGCTTGAGTTGGCACGCGGAACCAAACTTATGCAAGCAGACACGCTTTCAAAAAACATCAAGACAATGTTTCTACAGCAAGCGGCTGACGCCGAGGCAAGTGACCATGGAACCAAGACCATTTCGAGGAATTGGTCGCGAAATGGGTGGCGGCCTGTGATCAGCCATTCACGGCAGTTAACACCCCCGAATTTCGTGAAATGCTCCAATACGCTCATCAAAAACCGCTTAATATACCTCGCAATCAATCTGTGAAGGATCGTATCGCTAAAATGTCACAAGAGATGCGAGAGGCATTGGCAGAAATATTCAAGGTGCGTACTCGTATGTCCGCGCACTTGAGCTTCATTCTTTTATCCAGGAAAATCACTCTCATTTTGTCCAATCATTGGACGCTTGGACGTCGAGTAACGGATACGCGTTCATGGCCATCGTTATTCATTACATTGGGAACGACGGCAAATTAGATATGTTTGACCCTGCTGTGCGAAACCCATTTTAATACACTGTTCCTTGGCAGAGGAGTGCCTGATCGATTTCCGTGAGCTAATCGATCAGCACTCTGGAGAGAACATGGCGGCGGTGGTTTGGGAGACTGTGAAAGGGTTCAGGCTGATTGGCAGGTAATTCACTCCTCTAGTCGCTCTCTTCCGCACTCAACATATGCAAATAGATCACGGCCTTTGTGATGGACAATGCGACTAACAACGACACCATGGTCGAAGCGTTCGAGTGCCGATGCGATGAGTTAAGTATTCCCTTCTCCTGCAGTGATTCGCGCACACCTCAGGCTACCCCCATCTGACCCCCATAGGGCCAAATTTTTGAGGGTAGTTAATTGGGCCTATGGGGGGGTGTTTCTAAGTGGGTATCCCATGCTGCATGGGACATCCTATGCTTTCTACTGTTTTGCCTTGGGATGTCCCACAGGTATTGTATGGGACATCTCTCGCAGGTTCAAAATCCTGTTTGGGATATCCCACTGGCCCATTTGGTGGGTAGGACCCCTGGGACCAGCCAGGCAGAAAAACTGCATTTTTGCGCCCATTTATGCACCATTTTGCACGATCTATAGTGATCCATGAAGCTGTTCACTGGGGCTTTCATGCCATAGTGAAGCGGGTGCGTTGGGGCGGGTCTTTTTTGAGCAAACCGGAATACAGGTACGCCGGCCCACGCTCGAATACTACAATACAGGTACTTTGGTCCATGTTTGAACATGGTACGTTGACTTTCGCTCAAACACAGGTATGTGCGCCCATGCTCGGATATCGAAACATGGGTGCGTTGGCCCACGCTCGGATATCGAAACATGGGCACATGCACCCACACTTGGATATCGAAAGAAACACAGGCATGTGTGCCCACACTCGGATATTGAAACACGGGGATGTGCGCCCACGCTCGGATATCAAAACACGGGTATGCCAGTTCTTTTCCTCTGTCTTCTTCTCAGTACACTATCTTCCTCACGTCCTTCAATGCTTGAATACCACAATATGGGTACACTGGTACTTTTTTCTCAGTACACTATCTCCCCCAAGTCCTTCAATTGTGTCCAAGTGCTATTTGAACTCGTATCCTTAAGGACTTTATAATTGCTGAGAAATACAGGTGTGTTGGCCTACACTCAAATATTGAAATATGAATACTTCATTTCCCCTGACAGGAAATGCAAGAGAGATATCCCATATCTATATATAGGGCATCAAACCGTCCCGTATTTTTACGGAAATATGTCCCGTAAAAACGGTTACGTCCCCGTACCGTTGGCGAGGTTGGTTCAACCTTTAACGGTACGGCAACGGTACGGGTTGAGCCGTAAATGGGGTCCCGTAACCGGCCGTTTACGCGTAAAAGACGGGTAACCAAGATCAGCAACAAAGTCAACTTGCCAACGATGCCAAGAGGATGCCGATGGGCTCTTACCTCCCGAAATCAGTTTAAGCCTCTTTGCCGAACATCTGTAATGGACAAACACGTTGCCGACGTCGTTTCATCGGTGACGTCGACGTCGAGCCGGTCGGCAAACCAAGTGCTTACAACTGATCTGATAAAATTATAAGTGGGTTTCGCTTTTCTCGAGAAGATTTTGTTATTTGACGATCATGCAACTTGCCTCTTTGATTTTCAAAGTCAAAATGAGGTGCATTTGATCCGATTCAGTTTTCACTTGCCTAACCCGTAAGTTACGGCGTAAACGCACGGTACGTACGGGACCCGTCCCGTTCTGCTCAGTAATTGGGACCCAGACGCACGGCTTGACCCGTATCGTAAGAAAAATACGGCGTATTTCTTACGCCCGTGGGCGTAATACGTACGGTTTGATGCCCTATCTATATAAGAAAGGAACACATTGTCTCGAGACAAACCGGCTATCAGCTCCAACGGTAATCTCCGAATGATGTCATGATCTCCACTCCTACGCCTCAAGTTTCAACAAAGTTTCAACGTTCAATTCTTCACCCACTGGCACTGTTGGATTCCTATGTATATTTATATAAGAGAGGAACACAGTTTGTCTTTGACCACACAGATTGCTGCTGGCCACCTTTGTCTCTGGACAAGGCTCGCACCGAACTCCAAATGATGTCACACGCTCCACGGTTCCACCCAGATGTTCAATTCTCCACCCAACTGTCCCATTGCTATTTATAAACTGCTGCGACGGTGAATACCTCCTTTTCCGAGCGCAACCTCGCTGGATAAGAAATCCTTGAGACCATTCACTCCTAAGGTGCCGTCTGGCTATGAATTCTGGGCAACCCTTGGTATGAGGGCAATCAGATGACATTAGGGAGACAAAAGCAAGAGCTAAGCTGGCCGAGTTTGTACCTAGAAATTATCCAAATTCAGCAAGGATGAAGGTAAAGATAGTTTCTTGTGCAACCTGGGCAAGATAAAGAGGGAGTTTTGGAACGGGTATGAGGATGAACATTGGATGAAGGCGGGCTTTTTTAATTTGGCTGGGGAGCAGGATGGAGGCTGGTTGAAAGTACCTTCCTTGCAAATGAGACAAGCTCATGTGGCAGTGTTTGAAGGCTGGACTAGGTAAAAATGAACAAATGAGATGTTGCACAAATCTTATAGAGGTTGGACAGTATCCGATCCGCCCCATAGAAATTACTCGGAGCCCATTTGCATCTTACACTTCGGAATGTTTACAGATAAAGATGCCGTAGTCCTGGCAACTGCCAGGAAGGACGCAATTCAACTGCCCACCAGGCCGCGAGGAGTCAACCGAAGGTTGACAACGAGCGGCGTCTTTATTATTTGGTTTACATGGTACATTACAAACAAACCATCTAGCTGAGTTTTGATGCCTAATGGGATGCAGTCCAATCCGCCGTAGCGTAGTACGGGTTACTGCTAGTTTTCATAAAATAAGGGTGGGACATCCCATGTTTTTGACACAGACACATGGGATGTCCCATATGAGGCTAAAAATGAATGGGACATCCCTTCCATGCAGAAATAATGTGAGATGTCCCATAATTTCAAACGGACACATGGGATGTCCCATGGTTTCAAATCACACACATGGGATGCCCCATCTAAGGCCAAAAATGAGTGGGATGTCCCTCGCACTCAGAAAGTACCGTGGGACATCCCATGTTTTCATAACAGACACATGGGACGTCCCATGCGACGTCAAAAATGAATGGGACATCCCACCATATTTTCTGCATGTGGGATGTCCCATGGTTCAATAAAGGACATGGGACTTCCCACGGAGTTTCAATTTCACTGACATCGTATGGGACATCCCATAGTGCAACAAATAACATCAACAGTTCCTCTAGCACCATTATAATGTGGCCTAGCCTGGCCACAGGTGTGCATTACAAAGTGCCACTTGGCTTGCCAGGCCTGGTGCACATTATTATGTGCACCCTTCCCCTGCTATTCCCGGCATGCTACTGCCGGTTCCGGCATCAATGGCATGGGGTTTCTTTATTTTTACCTGCTTATACACCTTCTGCATTGGGCTGCAGATTGATTGTCAGTGCTTGCCCGTCAATCAACATCTTCTACCTCAGTCACAGGCTTTTACCGGTCAATTTGATGGATAATTCCCAGGCATATACATCAATATTGCCGGCTTTGGGAATTTATTGCTGAACCTTTAGGTTTGGCTACCCTAGAGAACTTGGATTTCAGCCAATTTTGCTACAAGTACAACCAATGATTGGTCATTAAAGATTAGTCAGGTCATTCAAATAACCTTCAACAGGCAAATTGCTTTACTGGAATACCAAGTTGGATACTGGATGCAAATTTCATGAAATGCTGCTACCTTTTGCATCATATTCCGCTGTACTGAGGGTCAATATTGTCAATTTCTGCACTTGAACGACACGGAACATCGCCCCGAGTGGGCCGCATTTGGCAGATGGATGACGGTATTTTACAGATCCGTGATTTGCGGGTTTCCATGTGGTGTGATTCGAGTACCGCAATCTGATTTAACATCACTGATGGCGCTGTTGGCGGGCAGCGTCGGGACGATGTGGGATTTGTTCGGAGCACTCCCCAAGTTGGAAAAAAAAATAACCCTGGTGAGGACTTAGCAGTATCAACACTTCCTGATGAGTTTTTCGCAGCATAATTCACAAGATCTCCAATTGCAGATGCGGGCCTGAAATCGATGAAATCGGTCGGATTAATTGACTGATAGATTAGGGACACTGGGAGAGCAAGTGCACAACTGTTTATTGGCCCGCTCGACGTTCAAATTCTGTTCTCAGGACACCACAAATTGCACCGAAAGCCTTTCGCTTTGTTGCCGTTGAAACACTACATACTCACCTCTTTTTATCGGCTGTTTACAATTCCGCTAAAATCCCAAAATTCTATTCAAAAAATCCCTACGGAAAATCCCATCATAAGGCTCGTTCACATGCTACTTAGAGGGCGAGCGTTGGACTAAATCAGCCAGATTTTCTTATGTAATCATTGAACTGATAAAGACAACCATGCTCTGAAGGAAAACTTGCTGAGCATTGGTGAAATTTGACCATCGTGCAAAGCTCAAGTTCGCTCCAGAATGAGACAAGGAGATTCCAAATGGGCAGGGCGGCCCAAATGATTTGGCCTTCCCAACAATCGCGTCCAAAAAAAGCCTAACGTCGAATAATATGAGTGAGCTGTTTTTTCCCCCCTAGCCTAAAGGTTCAGCTCCCGCCTCGCAGAGGCATAATGCATGTCATTTTGCATTTTGCGCAACAACCAGGGGCTCCTTTACCAAACCGTAAACACATTCAGATAGGCCTCAGCAAGCTCTACAACTTTGATTTTTGGGTGTATTTTTTCACCAACTTCCTTTTTTGGCCACTACGCTCTTGGCCCAAAAAGGGAATTTCACCGTTTTCCCCCTCCCTGGCTCAGAATTTGATCGTTTTGGATGTTCTAACTGGCCAGGGGTAATGTTTGATACTATAAAAAGTAACTTAGAACACACTCAGAAGCACTAGACTCCAGCAATGTATTCATAATACCGAAAATGATAAAACCTGCTCCCAACCAAAATATCTTTGGAACACAGCCAGAGATTTAGAGCTAACTCATACTCCTTAATATATCTATGCCAGAAATACGCTCTACATGTAGTAAAACAGGATTTGACCAGTCAAGAGAGCATATTTTGGCCATAGTAGAAAACACCATGACTGCTGTATTCCCATGGCTTGTAGTCACCTCAGTGGTTGCATTTATAATGCTAATACATATACCACTTATATAAACACAATGGTGAGGTTATTGATCCCTTTTTACATTGCCATGGCAAGATTGAAGATGAACATGCACAATGAATGACTGTTCACCCCTTGTGCCATGGGCCACCATTATACAGTGTGTGCTATAGACCTAAAGTCAATCTTCCAAGCTATTAAAACATTTAGAGCCAAAGATTATCCCAATATATGGCCTTGCAGTTCCAAAATTTCAAGTGACATTTTTCGCTTCTTTGTTGAATTGGGCTCTATCTAGAGCTAGTAGTGCGAAATAAATAATACAAAGGTGAAGTGACATGATGAAAGACCTATATTGGCCTTTATTTGAGGGATTTTGGTCAAGATTTGGCCAGATGGTGTTTTCAACCATGAGTATCAAGTGCACGCAATGTTGCTGTTTAACCCATGTACTCGGAAACACAATCTACTTGAAACTTGACCAAATTTCTTCAAATAAAGTTGAATATGGATCTTTCATCATAGCTCTTCCGCTTCTTGGTGTTTATTATGCAGTAGCTGCTCTGGTTGGTGCCCTATTCACCAAATAAGCGAAAAATGACATCTGACATTCTGAAACTTCTAGGCTATATATTGGCAGAATTTTTGCATCCAGACCTCAAGAAGGCTTGTGAAATCTTCTTTGAACTCTTTTCTCCGGCTACAAGTCTTTTAGGCATGCTAGGGAAGGTAAGGATGCATATTGAACATTTTCACATCTGATCTCTACCTGTAGACTGGTTTGTGGGTTTGAAACCCACCAGACAGATTTCTATATGTAACAATTGCTCCTTGAGTAGGGATTCTGCCTCTTGGATCATTGTATAACCCCAGAATAAAGCAATTATAGCATTTTCTATTCTGGTCAAAATATACACTCTTTCTTCTTGGGAGTCCATTATGGTGTTTCCCCACATATCTATACCACCAACAAGCAACTTAAAGTGGCTGGCCAAAGCCTGCATGACTATACTACAAAGATATATGGGTTTAGAGCTAAATTTACTACCTTCCCCTTTATACCCCTATTAGAGGGCATCATTACTTCTAACTGTCTGTTAGTTCATTTTTTATGGTATTTAAAATTACCCCTGGCCAGTTAGAACATCCAAAATGATCAAATCTTGAGCCAGGGAGGGGAATAACGGTGAAATGTCCTTTTTGGGCCAAAAGCGTAGTGGCCAAAAAAGGAAGTCGGTGGTATATATCTAAAAATACACCCCAAATCAAAGTTGTAGAGCTTGCTGAGGCCTATCTGAATGTGTTTACGGTTTGGTAAAGGAGCCCCTGGTTGTTGCGCAAAATGCAAAATAAATTCCCAAAGCCGGCAATATTGATGTATATGCCTGGGAATTATCCATCAAATTGACCGGTAAAAGCCTGTGACTGAGGTAGAAGATGTTGACTGACAGGCAAGCACTGACAATCAATCTGCAGCCCAATGCAGAAGGTGTATAAGCAGGTACAAAAAAAGAAATCCCATGCCATTGATGCTGGAACCGGCAGTAGCATGCCGGGAATAGCAGGGTTGTATATGCCTGGGAATTATCCATCAAATTGACCGGTAAAAACCTGTGACTGAAAACCATGGGCAATAGAAAAGAGATGGGATGTCCCACTATGGCTAGAAAATGGATGGGACATCTCATTTATGTCAGAAATGGTGAGGGACGTCCCATGGAAACAGATGGGATGTCCCACTCTTGATGAAAATGGGTGGGACGTCCCACTGTTGATAGAAGATACATGGGACATCCCACTCTTGATAGGAAAATATGTGGGATGCCCCACTCTTGACAGAAAATATGTGGGACGTCCCATTCTTGATAGAAAATCAATGGGACGTCCCATTGTTGATATAAAATACATGGGATGCCCTATTCTTAACAGAAAATGGGAGGGATGTCCCACTCGGGATAGAAATCACCTGGGACATCCTGTCTAGTCCATACCAGAAATTATTGATATATCAATACAATACTGAAGTGTGAGCAGGCGGACTATGTATTTTGTGTACTTACTGAGAAGAAGAAACAGAAAAAAGAAATGTGGGCTGTCTGGAGAAAAAGGGAGGTGTGGTGATAGTGTTGGTGTATGGAAGAGCACATTATTGCAATTGGAGCTGCCTAGCCTGGGCCGGCAAACCCGTATTTGGTATCGAAGCGTAGACCTGCAAACCTGTATTCAGTATTTGAGCGCAGGCTGGCATATCTGTATTTTGCTATTTGAGCCGGGCCGGTGTACCTGTATTTTGCTATTCAAGTGCGGGCCAGCATATCTGTATTTCACTATTTGAGTGTGGGCCAGCGTACCTGTATTTCACTATTTGAGCGGCGAGCGCAGGCCTGCAAACCCATATTTCAGTATTTGAGGGCAGGCCAGCATATCTGTATCTCAGTGAGCTATTCCAGCGCGGGCCGGCATACTTACTTGTATTGTAGTATCCGAGCGCCGGCCGGCATATCTGTAGTTCGCTATTCGAGCATGGGCCAGCATACCTGTATTTCACTATTTGAGCATGGGCCTGCGTACCTGTATTGCAGTATTTGAGCGTGGGCTGGTGTATCCGTATCTCGCTATTCAAGTGTGGGCCAGCATACCTGTATTGCAGTATTTGAGCATGGGCTGGTGTATCCGTATTTCACCATTTGAGCGCAGGCCAGAATACTCGTATTGCGGTTTGCTCGGGGAAAAAAAAACCCCCCTAATGTACCCGCTGTACCATGGCATGAGAGCCCTGGTTAACAGCTTCATGAATCACTATAAATCATGCAAAACGGTGCAGAAATGGGCCCCCCCAAAAAAAAACATTTTTTCTCCCTGACTGGTGCCAGGGGTCCTACCTTCCAAATGGGCCAGTGGGATATCCCAGGCACGATTTTGGACCTGCATGGGACGTCCCAAGGCAAAACAGTAGAAAGCATGGGATGTCCCATGCCGCATGGGATACCCACTTAGAAACACCCCCTATAGGCCCAATTAACTACCCTCAAAAATTTGGCCCTATGGGGGTCAGGTGGGGGTAGCCTGAGGTGTTCGCGCATGCGATGTATGCCGCACACCATCCATTTATCGGCACTGAAGCTATCTGTTCATTCTTCAGTACGTACTGGGTATTATATTTTATTCTAACTCGTTTGTCAGCTACTGGAGGCCATCGGCGTCCTCACAAAAGAAGAATCGAAGAAACCCGAGGCGCGTGAGGGAGTATACCAGGAAGCAGCTACCGAATCTCTCAGCGGCGCGCGCGAGAATGAGGCAGCTGGGTTGAACGAGGCTCCTGAATCCGAGGGGCTCAAACCCACCGGGGGTGTCGGTCTCGCTATTTTCAAGATATTGTTTTGTAACTTGACATGCACTAGCGCTGATGTCGTTCTCCAGCTCCGAAAAATCATTCGACATGTCCGATCCAGTCCACAGCGGCGAAAGATCTGGCAGAAGGAAGTTTCTGATTGGTACAAGGAACTGAGAGAGGCGTCCGCCGCCTCTCCTACCCCCATCTCCGTCCCTGGCCTTGATATTGACAAGGAGATGACACTTATTCTCATCATCGACGTCAAGACTCGGCGGTCGTCGTCCCACGAGATGCTGCGTAAGCTTCCCCGGTCCGCGACTATCCCGCTTGCGATCTTAATTTCGTCTAGGTCGTGCATTGCGATTCCGGCGGCCAATCTTCACCTATGTTGCGAAGGACGAGGAACTTCGCGCACACAAGCTTTCTGCGGCCGATTGGGATGCTCTGAAGACCGTGGCGGACTGGCTCATGGTGTACCGCCACGCAACCACTGGCATGTCCGCTACGAAGCAGCCGATGCTGTCTAGCACGCATGTGATTTTCATTGGTCTCCAGGCCCACCTCAAAGAGTCGCTTGCTAAACTTCCAGAATCAGCCGCCCCCGAATTGCGTAGCGGACTTGTTGAAGCGCATCTCAAGCTGAGTGATTACTTCACCAAGTTCGATGAGTCACGGTATTACTCCTGGGCGACCTATTCGAATATTATCTTCCTGATTCAGACACCGTCTCATATGTGTGTTCTTTTAGCACTGGATCCTCGACTTTCATACACCGGGCTCAGCTTGACTACGCGGACAATCCAGAGCTGCTAATTGACTTGGACATTGCCAAGAGAAAACTACAGACCCACTTCGACGCCGTCTACGCATCGAAAGTCGTCCCGGAGGCTGAACCAACTCCACTGGGATCACCGCAAAAATTCGACTTCACCAGCCGCTATACCAACCGGGCATCTGCCGCGATGGAGAATGAGCTCGCAGAGTACTTCCGACTGACTACTGTCCCTGAACCGTGGAGTGTAGATCCGCTGCAGTGGTGGTATAGCCGCCGCAAGCAGTTCCCGAGCCTGTACCTCCTAGTTCGGAATGTCCTCTGCATCCCCGGTATGTTCAATCTCAAGATTCTTATTATATCCCCTCATCTGGCTTGACAGGGTCCGCCGTTGCCGTTGAACGAATTTTCTCGGGCGGGCGCGATACAATTGGGCTTCGCCGAGCGAGTTTAAAGGCGGACACGATCCAAACTTTGATGTTTGTCAAGGCGAGGCTGCGCGTGGCGCGAGCGGCGCTGAAGAAGGAAGCAGGGGACGATGAATTTTAGGATAGACTGTACTAGTACTGTGCATGCGACGCTAGTTCAATGACAGCTGACTAAGTTTAGTGTGCAATAAGACCCATCGAGACGGCCGTCACGGGCGGGACGGGCGGGACCCGCCCGTCCTGAGAGGTTCAGACTCAGGGAGACGGGATGGGTCAACCCGTCCCGTCGAAAAAGACGGCCGTCTTTTGGACGGCCGTCCCGTTTAACGGGCGGGTTGAAGCTTTAGGCCCGTATAAGAGTCCCTGATCATTCCGGAAGAATCTTTGGCCTGGCCTCCAATTCCCTTCCATGACTTCGGGATCACTCCAAATACGCTTAAATGCCGGATCTTCCGAATAGGCTTCGACGATGCCTTCAATTCGTTGAGTCTCTGCTCGTTCTCTGGGCCGGTTGCTTTCTTTTCACCCTCAAACTCTCGGTCTCCGGCGCAAGCGGAGTCCTAAGAGCTCCCAAAGCATCGATTTCGGACTCTAGCGCGACTTCTAAAGGAGCTGCAACCGGTGACGCTATACCCCCCCCCGTAAAGCCAGAAAGGGCATCGAGGGATGATAGGACTTGCACCCCAGATAAAGAAGAGAGAATCTTCGACTGCCTTGGGATCGGGAATTCGTCGGCGATTCTTACTGCATTAAGTTTCCGATAATCCACGCAGAAGCGGGGTTTCCCGTTCCGGTATGCAATTAACACGGGAGCGCTCCAGGGGCTGATTGACGCTTCGATCACCCCTTGTTCATACCATTTATCGAGCTGCTCGTCTATCACGCGACACTTTTCCGGCGAGCTCGAATACATTGGTACCGCGATGGGTGGCTGGTCCTCCTTCGTCCTGATTCGTGCATTGACATCAATATGGCCTAGGGGTCCGTCAAATCCGAAGGCACCGACACGCTTTTGCAGCATTTCCCAAGCTCTCTCGCGGGGATGTTCCGGTAGCGATCCAATATCCAGTAAGTCCCTCATTTCGCTTGAAGGGTAGTCAACTGGATCTGGCATTGCCGCTGTTTTGGGGCCATAGTCCTCAGATTCCTCCTCTGGAATCGTTCTCCGCGCGTTTGGCACTCTCCCCTTCTCATCGCGGACGTGTACTCCTCGAAGGTCTGGCGGTAATCCGTTTCCTTCATTGGTTCGCACATGCACCGGGTTTTCCGAGTCTTGCTCTCCTGCCATCTTCTGGTCGTGCCCCATTCTCGCTGTCAGGACTGCCTTCACGCTAGCCGTCTTCTTGTCCAACCCTTTAAGCCCTTCCATGGTTACGGACTTATCAAAATGATTCGCAGGATCTATCAGCTGACCCAGAACCTCTCCTTTTCAAATAGTCCTAGGGCGATAGTCAGTATTGGCTAGGGGTAACATCGGACTGCGTGCTGAGATGAGGGTATTCGGTTTAGCAAAGCTGGAGTCTTGATCATTAGTGAGCAGGCTTCGTTCTACTAACCATTCGCGATCGTCTGCGAAATCTCCTGACAATCACACTGGTAGGCATTGCTGAGGTTTGATACGGTAATCCTGCGTCGCTCTCACTGGCCTTTCTCCGTTCTTGCCCAATCTCAGCTTTTTCCTCCTACGCTGGGCCTTCCGTTGTCGGTGCTCTTTAGCACTAGTAGTATGGCTCAAATCTACCGTTAGGCTCGTCGCCAAGGTGTGCAACGCCGCACGATCTCTAGGAGGGTCCACTCCTGTTGCTTCTACTTCCAGTTCTCCATCCTCAAAGAGAATCCTCGTTCCGCTTTCGACGTTACGGGCCACTATGACGTCGTATCTTAAGTGGAAGTCTTCCCCTAAGAGTATGGGTACCGACATCCCTTTCACAACGTACGCTTCGGCTTCCAGCTCAAGCATTTCCCCTGTCGTCGAGGGCATAAAAATCTTCAGCGTCACGTATCCCTTTATGGAGGTCCCCGAGTCGGTGAGTTGTGCCAAGCTCATTTTGTGCCCTTCCTTAATTTTAGGCGGATGCTCCATAGAAGAAAAGAAGTCCTCCGATATCAAGGTAATGCCAGCTCCCGAGTCCAGCCGTAGGTCTATAATCAGGTTTTCGACCCAACCTTTGACCGATAGGACTGAGACTCCTATGGCAGAGTCTCCTGGTTTCCTTATCCTCCTCTTCCTCCCACGGATAGTTTCGACTGCTGACGGCGGAGGGGAAAGCTCCATCTCTTCAGATTTTTCGAAGGTCTCCGCCTCGACTTCTCCTTCCTCTTCTTCGCTAACTTCCTCCTCATCCGACCAGTCCTCGACACTTTCTATGGTGAACTTGCTGGCCTTGTGCATGCGTGCCTCGTTGGCTCAATACTCGTCCTCTATCTCTTCGATATGGACTTTATAGGCCGATTTTTTCTTTGGTTCAGCAGCTCTTTTATCCGGAAGCTTTGCTCCCTCCGGTTCTCGGGTGTCCGATGCAAAATTTTCCGTTACCGTAGGTTTACCGTAGGTTTACCGTAGTCGCAACCAGTAAGCTCTTCATTGTCGGCCTTATGCATTTCCGTCCTTCGACCCACTTCTTTGTCTGAGTTTAGGAAGGCTGCCGCCTCTATAAAGGCTGCTCCATAGTTCTTGCGTCTCTCAGGGTGCAGTATGCGCTAGGATATAGCATTCCCAGTTCTTCGGACGCCGCGTCGGAAACCACTATAAGGACCCCTCTTTTTACTTTCTCGAGGTATGTATCCCAATCGGGACACTCCTTGTCCCAGTGGTTCTTGCTCCCGCAAACCTCGCAGGGCGACGGGGGCAAGCACCCCATTTTGGTCGTTACATGATCATTCTTGGAAAACGGATATCCGCCCTTAGGAGGAGGACGCTGCCTTTTCTTGAAGGTATTGAAGACTTCTTTCACTGTGATCTCTGAATTTTCCTCAGCTTCGTCGCCTGCCGTGTTTTCGGGCGCTATAGCTTCTTGAGGAGATTTCTTCTCCTCTACCGAAGCTAAATTCACTCGTCTGTTCTGGTGACGACCTCTCGTGGAGTCGTAAGCCATCCCTCTATGACGCTGCGCTATTTCTGAATGGGCGGCTTCAATTAAGGCTTTATCGTGCTCATTGACCTTGTAGTAAAGTTCTTCGGAGCTATGAATGTTCTCAATCACCAGAACGGTGCTCCAGCAAATGGGTGCTTTCTGCATAATCAAGAAGAGTTCCATGGCCCTTCATTCTCTGAATTGACCAAGAAGCGAATGGATCGAATGCCCCTATTCACGAACATCTGCGGGGTTTCTTTTTCGTGCCCTTCTTGGCGGAAAGCCTGCTGATCGAATTTCAAGTTCATGAATAATTGTCATTTCCTTCCTAGAAATCTCACCTTTAAGCCCTGCAAGAAAGCCACGTAGTGAGTCCTCATAGCTCTTTGGTGTTCTGTAGACAGATTCCAGAACCACACTTGGACTGATCATTCTTTTACCAGTCTACTCGGTAGCCAAAAACCTAAGGCTTCGGGCATCCAGCCTTGTAACTCCGCCATTTGGCCGACGTCCCAAAAATAATCGCTAGCTATATCGAAATTTCCGTCCCATTCGGGTATTGAGCTTATTTTCAGCTTAGGATCGATCGTCGGTACAATGGTGCCATATGGAGCTTTAGGGGCGTAAGGAGCATCTCCTTCGTCTGCTCCCCCTCTGCCGCCCGGAGGGTCGCCGCCATCCGGAGGTCCGCCATATCCCCCTCCTCCCCTGCGCCAGTTAGGCGCCGGAGGTTTGTCTCCGCGAGGTGGATCTCGTGCAGGGCCCCTTGAAGGACCTCGCCCTCTTCTATCGTCACCAGGACTAGGGTCGTCAGACGCTCTCATGTGCGGAGGTCTATCCCTTCTCGAACCTATAGGATCTCCTTTGGCTAATCCAGATTCCGCCAGAACTGCTCGGTGTGTAGGAACTTGGCGCGACCAGCCTGCATAGCAATAGTCACTGTGAGGTCCCTTTGGCTGACATCGAATCTGACTGATGGAGTCGCTCGGCCCGAATCCATATGAGAGAGGAGCCGCTAGTCCCCGTAAGGTTCTGGTAAGTCCGCATTCGGGACTTGATGAGTAGAAGCTGACTCTTCTGTCGAATTGGGGACGGTTCCAAGGAATTGGCCAGCTGTCTTGAATGGCGTGGAAGATCCGTATAACGGCACAGGCTGGGCTGAGAAGTACGGAGTACTACCCCCTGGTCTCTCATCCTGTCGCTAGTCGATGATCCTGTTGCCGTCTCGACTCGGGGGTACCTCATCATGGTATTCCTCTCCCACTCAGTGTTTCTCCTTTCTCGCTCTTCCTTCCCAGATTCGCCTGGGGCTATCGAAACTCTTTTAGCCGTCTTCTTCCGTTTTGAATCCCAAGGACCAGAAGGAGCGGTGTAATCTTCCGATGCTTTCCAGCTGCTCATCTCAGGAACCTCTAACTCCTTCCGCTCGCCCTCTTGCGAATAGTATATCGTCGATGGTCCCCTCTCCGCATCCCGATCGGGGAAAGTTGTTTTAAGGTAATTGGGAGCTTCAATCCAGGCTGGGAGGTAAGTCAGCTCCTTCTGCCATTCACTGGGCATGGTCTCTCTTAGATGCGGGATATTCTGATAGAGGTACGTCAACCTGGCTACATGATGTGATGGGGCTTTATCATAGCCAGCTAGGCTGTTGTACGACTCCGGCGCAGTGGAAACGGGTGAAACAAGGACATCTCGATCTGTCGAGGCTTTATACTCAGAGTCGTACTTTTTCAAGGATTCCAGCCCCAATTCGAAACGCCTTCGCATCACATACCAAGCTATGGTCATTTCATCCATAGTATCCGCACCCAGGAGAACATTCATCAAAGCGGCATGTGGGTCGATGACAAAATACTGATTAGGACGTCTCGTTGGAATGAGCAGAGCTGCCCTTTGGATCACCCGCTGAAAATTGGTAATGAGCATGGCTAATCTCATTCCGACTCCCGTGTCCAGGTGGAGGCGAGGGAAAGTATCGCTATAGCTAATGCCCCTGTCTCGCAAATCTCTGGGGTCCAAGTCTCTTTTCTTCACCATCAAACCCACTCGGTCGGATAGCGATCAATCTTCCTCTGTTTCTGCATCAAATTGCTTCTTGAGCTCCGCCATAGGGGACCGTTCACAACCATCTAACATTCCGGGTAATAACGGTCGCGGCGCCTCAAGATCTCGTGCTTTGACTTCCGTCACTGAGCATGACGGTAGCTCCGTCAAGGGGGAAGAGTCACGTGAAGGATTATTATTCTCCGCCTCAACAGTCATAGTGTTAGACATGACGGGCCTGAGAGGGGGATCAACAGTGAAATAGCTATCGCTCCCGACTTTCAGCCCGCGGGGAGACTTTGAGTTTACTAGTCGCTCAGCCAAACGGCTTGATGAAGCTTCCGTGCTTGGGACCTGAGCCTTCACATGTGCCCTCGTTCGCGATGCTACTGCTGGACTATTGATAGCAGATGATGGTAGGAAAGCCGATGCTTTCTTTTGTGGAGATATGGATCGTGATTGCTCGCGTGACGTGTGTAGAGAGAAAGGACGTTGGCGAAGCCCGGATCTCCAGGACTCGGAAGTGTCTGCGTTCGGAGTGCGGTAGGTTAAGATACTAATACGGGCTCACCTGATGCCCTAGGGCCTCTTCTGGGAGTTTTACTCTACAAGGAAGGCGCTTTAGGCAGTTCAGTAGGTGAGGGTAATTGATAAAGTGTAGATGTCTATTCTCTCGCTGGCACGAGTAACGTGACCAACTTATTACATAATACATGATCCGCGAGTTGAATCAACGGAGGGTATGGAGAATAAACGAAAAAGAAAATGATCAGCATATAAAATGTAGTATTCCTTACAGTGGCAACTGACACTTCCAATATTTAACCACGGGAATTTTCGCCTAGTTTTTTTTTTCATTTTGTGTGATGACCAATTATGTATGAAGTTGGCGACTTTTCGCCCCAGTCACGTGCGCCCAATAAGGAAATTTGCGTGTCTTGTATACACTTTTCAACCAATTCAGTAAATCACTGGCCGGAGGTTACGGCGAGTTGTGACACGGTGTTTTTTTGGTGGCATCGCCATGGCGAATTGCGCAAGTCAGTGAACTCACAAGATAATTTGGTCCAATAAATAAAAACATTTAAAGTGCCATTTCAAGGATATATGTATATACACTGTATCAATAGGTGAAGAGAAGCCCTCGGTGATACGGGAGTGAACGGCAACGGCGGTGGCAGTGCACAAATGCCTTGGCGGCGTATCGGGCGAAAGTCGGGCAAGGACAGTGAGTAGGAACCGAAAGCAGTGTGCACACTGCATGAAACGTGTCCGAGATGCTCCTAGCACGCACCAACTCGTACGGTGGCAGCATTGCCACTATGCAAGCGGCGGGTGGCAATGACAGCGCGGGTGACAATGACAGCGGCAGTGGTTATTGGGCGATGGGAGACGATCTGTTTGGTGTTGTGTGCTTGCGGGACCCATATGGGTGATATATCGACGAGCGGGCGCGGGATGCGGCGGGGGCGAGAGGATGTGGTGGAAAGAAGAAGAGTAAGTGACTTGTCACACACGGAGGCGCGGTTCCGTTTACGGGCTTGGAGCAAATAGGGCACGCAAATTCCTTTCTTGGGCGCACGTGACTGGGGCGAAAAGTCAAAGCTTTATGTATGACAAGTTTCTATTTGTGCATGTTAGGAAAGTGGACCGAAACCCAAGTTCCCCAGGGTAGCCAAACCTAAAGGTTCAGCAATAACCCTCAACAGGCAAATTGCTTTACTGGAATACCAAGTTGAATACTGGATCCAATTCTCATGACATAGGATTAGGCCTCTTCGAGGCGGGTGCTGAACCTTTAGGTGGCTGTGGCAGTGAACTGTGACTGCACTCTGATACTTGACTGCCAAGATACATTCTCTTCTAATCACCACTCCCTTGGGTCTGTTTGTTAACTCCATAGGACAAAAAGTTAAAGGAAATATCATATTCAGAGGTCCCAGAAACCCACATTGTATGACAAAATGGGTGTCCAAGAAAATTATCAGAGCCATAAAGCTCACAGTTGGGTCAGGATTGACAAGTTGTTAATATCGGCATCCAACAGCTGCCGATCACTCGACAATCCCTTTTTGGGAGTCTGTTTAGAGAGGTTCTCCACGTCTAAAACTCTCATGTCACCGGATACTGGTCCGAACATAAAGCCGAAATGACTAAGCACCAAAATTGAACTTAGAGAATCTTTTTACCTTCTGTCAACGAAACGGGCTGGTATGCTGGCTTCTATCAGTGGCATGTCAGGGAATTTATTCGCACTTTAATTGTATTTGTCCTCTTTCCCACAGCACTTGCATTCCGAGTTTTACTGTGATGACCAATTGCACATGACAAACTTATCAAAAACTGATAGACAAAATCGTTCTTCCCTGGGTAGCCGAACCTAAAGGTTCAGCAATGAAATGCTACTACCTTTTGCATAGTATTCCGCTGTACTGAGGGTTAATATTTCTCATCCTCGCCGCCTTCACCGAGCGCACACCTGCCTGCGCAGACACACCTTCCTTTCTTTATTGTCCCCCATTTGTTAACATCAGTGCACCCAACCGGGTATAAACCAATCGGAAACCACAGGAGCACGCCAAAGTGATACCGCCTTCCCTCTCGAACTCCATTAGATCAAAACCCTTAGAGGACGAATCCATGGTTCAGGAGATTTTTATGTCTATTATGGACAATTATTTCCCTGAGAAAGTAGGGTACGATGTGATAAACATCGACTTCCTACCAAAGGTGGACTCTATGTACGTGGCTACGGATGAGGATGTGGGGGTACCTACCGGGTCCCTTATAGTCTCGGACCCGTACGTACCTACAGTATCTGGCTGCGCTTGGTTCTGATGAGCAGCCCAAGCAAGTCTATGTTGCAAGGGAATTGGCAGCGCTAAGGGTAATATTTCCAATGGTTGCAGGAGGAGAGCGTATTGAGGCTGTAACAGACAGCGGTTCTCAAGTAGTATCAATGGCTCTCTCCACAGCTGAGAGACTCATGATACCCTGGAACCCTGATGTTCAGATCTTCATGCAAAGCGCAAATGAGCAGTTAAAGAAGTCGGCAGGATTAGCACGTAACGTTGCATTCTTGTTTGGTGATATAACAGTCTATCTTCAGGTTCATGTAATAGAACAACCAGCGTATGAAATACTATGGGGACGTCCTTTCGAGATCCTAACGGAGAGCACCATCCAAGATAAAATGGATGGTACTCAGACTCTCTCCATTTGTGATCCAAACACGAGGCGTAGGTGTATGATGCTGACTCACGCTACAGGAACTTATTCCACACCTGGCCAGCCTAGGAGTAAAGAACAAAGGGTAACCATGGAGGAAGTTCCAGATGAGGAGGCTCCTGAAATAAAAACTCGGAAAGGCAGGGAGAATGTTGCTCCACTTCGGAGGATTTTCACCAATCTTCGATGAATTGATGAGTGATCGTCAACAAGGGGAATTGGCTCTGCAATTCGGTTTTAATGAAAAGGGAGAACTAGAGATCCAAAGGTACCTAGAACCTCGAAATGGCAACTCGTTTACAGACCAAGAAATAAATACGGTGTACTTGCTGGCTTCCGCTGAGGCGCCTTCGCTTAAGCAGGACGTAAGGGCATCAACTCTTTTACAAGAGTTTGTGGCACCAGTACAGAGGAAGGCGAGCGGAAAAGAAGCTTTTCTGGTCTTCATGTTCGATGAGGCAGTTCCTGAGGGATTAGGTTTACCTAAGGCAAATAACCCACAGGGACAGGAAGCGGTAAAGACAAGGCATACCCTTAGCCACGAATTCCGTTGTGTGTGTTGTCAGTCTGCGGATTTTATCATTCCACCAGAAAATAGGGGAGACAAAGGATGCAGGGCTGAGGCAGGGACAGTTCCCGTCGAGTCAGTCTTCGCAGGCAAGAAGTATAAGCCAGTTGCGCTCAAAGTCAGGCCAGTGTTTGCTGAGCTACTGGAGCGGTTCTGGATAAGGCATGAAATCACCGGTGATCCGTTAAAAGACATGCCGGGTTTATCACCGAATCCGCCGGACTATTGCCCGACTGGGAGGTACCCTGCCGATAAGAAGGAAATCATTGATAAGATCCACAAAGGAGATTTTCTATGGCTAGAGGAACAGAAACTGATGCATCACTTCATGATGATTCAGGATCAGGCCTTTGCTTGGGATGACTCTCAGAGGGGAAGCTTTAGACAGGACTTCTTTCCTTCGGTTGAAATACCGGTGGTAGAACATAAAGTGTGGGTAGAAAGGAGCATTACTATTCCCCGTGGACAGTTAGAGGAGGTCTGCAAGATCATCAAGAATAAAATAGACGCAGGAGTCTATGAACCTTCTAACTCTTCCTATCAGACTAAATTCTTTGGAGTGGTCAAGAAGGATGGCAAAAGTGTCCGACTAGTACATTCTCTGGAACCTCTTGACGCTGTAACCATAGCACACTCTGGGCTACTGCCTGCTACGGACGAACTTGCAAACCACTTCGCAGGCCGTGCATGTGGGGGTGTTTTGGATCTATGCTCGGGTTATGACCATAGGGACCTAGATGATAATTCTAGAGACTTCGCAACGTTTCAGACACCTTTCGGCGCGCTAAGACCGGTCAAGTTACTGCAGGGTTGGACCAACTCAGTCCCAACCTTCCATGACAATGTTACTTTTATCCGAAGAGATGAAATACCTACCGTCACGATACCCTATATTGATGATGTACCAATACGAGGTCCAGGTAGTCGATATCAGGACATAGAAGGGAATTATGAAACTATTCCAGAGAATAGTGGCATAAGACGCTTTGTATGGGAACATTTCCAAAATATGAACCGCATAGTCCAAAGGATTAGATACTGCGGAGGGACGTTTTCATGTACCAAGGCGCTCCTATGTCTGGATGAATTCCCGGTTGTAGGCCACATGTGTTCATTCGAAGGAAGGAAGCCATCAACCGAGCGGATTGACGTTATCACGAGATGGCCCGCGTTAGAAAATGTATCCAAAGTAAGGCAGTTCCTCAGCACAGTTGGGGTACTGAGGATGTTCCTAAAAGACTTTACCATAATGAGCAGACCTCTGACGTGTTTACTTCGTATCGCGATTGAGTTCATGTGGGCAGACAGGGAGCAGGCATCCATGGATGCTATAAAGGTTGCAATAAGCAACTGTGGTGCGCTAAAACCCATTAACTACAAGTGGCTGAGCGATGTAGTATTGGCAGTAGACACATCTTGGATGGCAGATGGGTACCAGGTTTACCGGTGTGACCCAGTAGACCCCAAGAAGTGTTATTACGCCAAGTTTGATTCAATCCCTTTAAACGAGCGCGAGGCACGGTTTTCACAACCAAATTGGGAGTTATATGGATTGAAGCGGGCACTAGAAGCTATGGCTACTGGGGTGTAGAGGACTGGGAGCCGAAACAGATGCCATGTATATCAAAGTTATGTTGTCAAACCCGGGCATGGGGCCAAACACCACAATTAATCGTTGGATTGAACAAATTTCAATGTTCTCCTTCAAGCTTAAACATGTTAAGGGAGCGACCTTTGCGCCGGAAGGGCTGTCACGTGAAGACCTCAACCAGGTGGCAAAGTACACGAGAATACAGAGATTGGCTATGACAAGAACCCTATTCCAGAGGACCATGCGGACTGGGATGAAATGATTCCTCAGCCACACAAGTTCAAGGATTTTAAGGAGGAAATAGACACCATGGGAGTTTATTTCCAGGAAGTTGTTATTTAGGAAGATTTAGCACGAGAAATATTGAACTTCGAGGAAGATTGTATCCAGGCAAGGATAGAAGAGGAAGAAATAGATGCCACAATCACGGCTGCGTATAAAGCGGAGGATTGTGTCATGCCTCAGTACTTGATGACCCATATACGACAGGAGGAGCCTCTACTACCCAAGGCAGAGCTCAAGTATGATCCCACTAAACGGGAGCCGTACCCAGAGGATCGACGCTCTACAGCTGGAATAGAACAGGATGAACGAGTGGAAAAAGTCAGAGAGTGGCTGAAGGATCCGATTAAACGTCCTAAGGGTCTCTCTGACAAGAAGTACGCTAGATTCAGACGGTTTTCAACCAAGTTCTTCCTGGAGCTAACCGGGGAACTGTATAGGAAAGGTGTAGAAGGTGCCCACCAGTTAGTCGTGGAGGACAAAGTCCATGGAATGTATATGCTAAAGGCATCTCCCGACAGTCTAGGGCATAAAAGGGTCTATTCTACCAAATCTCCTGGTGGCCTGAAATGGAGCGAGATGTAGGTTGGTACATTAAATCCTGTCACCTCTGTCAAGTCAGGCAGAAGAAGCTTTTACGAAAGCCGCCTCTGGTGACAATGACACCCAGCCTATTTCAGAAGATACACACAGACATTATGATAATGGGGGTTCCCTCTAATGGCCACACATTGCTGGTAGCGGCAAGAGACTTGTTGTCAAGGTATCTGGAAGCGAGAGCATTACGGGCAGACAATGCCAAGGCATTGGGAAAATTCCTTTTGGAAGAGATCATCTGATGTTGGGGGTGTCCATGGTGGATAGTAACAGATAACGCACCACAGTTCTTAGCTGCGCTAAGGTGGTTAGCGTCGAAGTATGGGATAGTTGGAATAAGGATTTCTCCATACAACTCTCAGGCAAATGGACCAGTTGAGACAGGCCACTGGGAGATAAGACAGTCTATATATAAAGCCACTGGCGGAGACACCAGGAAATGGTACTGGTTCCTAGCGCAAATTATTTGGGTGGATCGTGTTACCACAAGGTGAGGACTGGGTTGCTCTCCTTTCTTTGCAGTAACCGGGGCACACCCAATTATTCCCTTAGATATCGAGGAAGCAACATGATTGGTTGAATGTTCAGATGAGATGATATCCACGTGGATCTGGTGGGCTACTGAGCACAAGCCCTTGCAAAACATGTTCATCATGTGAATGAGATGCGAGTTAGGGTTAGCGAGCTGGCCGCTGTACGGAGGTATGAGAGGGTCCACGCTACCCAGATTGAGGACTTTAATTTCCAACCTGGGGACCTAGTGCTCGTTCGTAACACCACCGTTGAAAAGTCTTTGAACACCAAGATGTCCGTCAGATATCTCGGACCGATGGTGGTAGTACGACAGACAAAAGGGGGATCTTACTTGTGCTGTGAACTCAATGGGGCGATGGTTCAAGGTAAGATCACTCAGTTCATGGTTATACTATACGATGCGAGACAACGAATCAAGCTTCCATCCAGGATAGAAGATCTAATTGATCTCGGGAAGGAGCGTTTAGATGAGTTGGCCGCAGCTGCAGACGATGCTGAGGAATATCGAGGTGAAGATCTGCAGTTCGATGGGATCAACCTGGATCCTGAATGGGAAACTCGACTCCCCGATGACTTGTCCGATGTGGAAGAACACGAAGAGGAAATAGAAGAGTCGGAAGACGACTCGACTCCTGTTTATGACAAAACAAACCTGAGGCGCTCGAAATGTTGAAGCGGAAGAGCAAGGATAGCGGACCACGCGCGGTTATTCTAGAGGGGTGTTCACGATCAACGAGGGGGGATAGATTTCAAGGAATGAAGTACAAGTGAGATGGTGGCTTGTAACGGAGGCCAACGTAAGGAGTGTAAGTGTCAGCTAGGCTGACTCCGGTATATAATGAACGTAGGGAGGATAGATTCGAGCTAGTGCGAGCAGCCGGAATAAGCTTGGAGACACTCAGTGGGGGAGTGAGAACACTTGCCGCACGCGATACACAATTAAAGTCTATCCATCTGGAAAAAGCCAGCAACGATAGAAGAAGTGAAGAAGCGTGTCTTGCCTATGTGAAAACGGGGCCTCCTGCGGGAACCGCAAGCTTGCGTTCCTTCACGACACCAATGAGGCGGACGCGCTCAGCATAGAGCTCATCTCTCATCTTGAGCTGCTTCACGATACGGTGAGTTGCGACGGCAAGGTCAGTGCAGACCTGCAAGTCTTGGAGTGCGATAGCGTCGTCAGAAGGTTCGGGCTGCGCAGAAGTTACGATGGTGCGAGCAGTCGAAATAGCGCTGTCAATAAAACATGGAGTGAGCTTAGAAAGCTGCTTTACGCTAAGCCCTATTGCGAATCATCAATGGCTGTTGACTCGCGCGTCGTAGGATAAGCATACCCTGTTGATCCTCGCGAGACTTGACAAACTCATAGAAGAGCTAGCGCGACGACGCGTGCGCGAAGAATGGCTGTTGACTCGCGTGTCGTAGGATAAGCATACCCTGTTGATCCTCGGGAGACTTGACAAACTCATAGAAGAGCTAGCGCGACGACGCGTGCGCGAAGACGTCGAAGGCTCAGACGGTACCTTAGCGGCCTCCTCAGGTTCGGTCTTGGAAATACTTTCATGGCCTTGAAATTCGCGCGAGAAGTTCGGTCAATACTGGAATTACGAATGTAAGGGATGTGTATGGCTTCGGCATGATCCTCTTTATGCTTCTTGAGAGAAGGCTGAAATAAGAGAGTAAGCATTGGCAAGGGATAAAGGGCTGGCATTGACTTATCAGATCCTTGGCCTTGCCATTGTTAGACGAAGACGTACAAGACACCTTGGAAGGAGCTATGTCAATAGCATTGTTGTCCTTGGTACCGGCCTCCTGGCAAATGTACAAGTCGGAAACGGACACTAAAAGAGGATGACGTGAATGTACAAGGGGACCAGCATCTTCCATTTCCTCGTCCTCGGACGCTCCAAAGATGACGGACTCGTCATCAGTGTCAGGTACGACAGCAGGGGTAGTAACAACTTTTTTGCCCTTGCGCATCTGCAACAAGGATGTGCTTTGTGCACGCCCGCAGCTTGGTAATTTCCTCTAGGAAGTTGACGACCTTCTGACAAGGAACGGGATAAGAACCAGTTCCGCGCTTGGTCCAGTACTGGCGGATCTTGTTGCAGAAGTTAAGAAAGGAGTTGAAAATGTGCTGGTGAGCGGTGGCGGTTTCCTTCTAAGGAACCAAACCCATCTAAGTTTAAGTTATGGAGAGTTCAGTACGAGCCAATGATATAATTTAGACAAAAACTCATGAGGACATCACTTGTATTGTTGTAAAGCTCAATCATGTTGCCATCGGGAAGGCCATTGGTAGCAAGGAAGTGACGACTGGTCGTCTCCACCTTCTTGAAAAACTTCGTAGGAATGTTGAACGGAACCTCGAAGGGGGGAGGGAACAGGGTGTTGCCCGACAAGTGCTGAGGGCCGATGGAAACACCAGGATTGAGAAGAGTAAAGGGTACGAAGCGGATAATGAGATGTAAGGTGTGTAAAACTTAGGGCTTTTATACATGTTGCGGAAGAAAGGCGGATCAATAAGCAGCAACTGAGGGCAGTTGGAATTTAAAAATGGGGGAGAGGGACGGCTAAATTTTCGATTACTGCCAACGCAATTATATTGTGTACCTCGTTCCTATGCTTAGTTCCGTTCCGTAATAGTGGAGCCGCCAGGAGCAACCCCTGTCAAGATAGGAAAGAATGTCTTGCAATAAGAGATTCGTTGAGGAATAAGGTCTCTCATGTGGGATTAGACACAGTGTAGTCAACATAGAAAAAAATCCTCGCAAGAAGACGACTTCCGGTCAAACATCAATAGTTGACCCGCGCTAACACCTGTGATTGAGTACGCGCAGGAGAAAATTCCTTATCCCAAAACTCCTTATTCCGAAATCTCGGTCCGTAATAGAGGAGTTCCCAGAAGTAGAAGATGCGAAATAGCTCAATTCACGAGATAAAAAGACGAAAGCACAATAATCAATGATTAGGCTAGACAAAAGGGTATACAAGCAGTTGTGCACGTGGATGGTGTACTTAATCCATAGCGAAGATAAGGTCAGGAATAGTGACGTTGTCCTCGGTACTGCTATCCTCGACAGAGTCTCCAGCTGCCTTGGAAGAAGGACCAGTACCAGCTACAGTACGAGACACGCCAATAAAAAGATGACTGTACTTGTCCTGGACCTCGGCTTGAGCCTCCAAGGACGCCAACGAGACAGGCATTGCAGCGCCTGAATCAGTCACCACTTTGCTGATCGCCGCTACCCGCAAATCCGTACGAACGTTTGTACCAATAGAGCGAGGAGTAAGGTCGCTCCCAAGGGAGTAAATGTCGGTGTTCACGACGAACGGGACACCCGCGGAAGTGAGGTGGGACACGGTAGCACGAAAGTTCCCATTGGGATAGAGAAGAGAGCGGTACTGCTCGAGAATAGCGGCCTCCTCTTGGGACTTCGCGTGAGCGCGCTGCGGCGAGACCGTTTTAAGGCTCTCAAAGAAGCGGTTCTCGCGGATCACCGTACGAAAGATGTCGGCCATCACGTAGGTCGAGTTCTGGAGTTTGAGCAAGTTGTAGATGATATCGATGGTATGGGTGTCAGCGCGGACAAGGTACTCGGTGTAAACCTGAGTCAGGTCGCGGAACTGAGCGAACACCTCGAACGCAATGACCTCCTCGACGAAGGGGTACAAGTTGCGCCAGCCAGCCAGCTTGGCCTGCCCAGCGTAGTCGGGAGAACGGGCTACACTAAGAGGTCAGAAATAAGGTGCCGAAACAAGATAATTGCGACGTACCCTGAGCCTTTTCAAAAGCATCGTCCTCCTCCAGATAATGGAAGTAGAAAGCCTCGTATGATCCATGACTGCACTTAGAGTAGAGGGTAACCTTGCCCTGCTTACAGCACAGACCAGCGAGGTTCGTGATACAAGTAAAGTTGTTGGCCTTGCATTTGCCACAAGCGGAGGAAGGCTTGGAATAAGCAGGTCAGCGCTACGGGCCTTAACACCTGGCTTATAGACACACACCTTACGATCCCAGAGCACGGTTTTGATAGCAGGATAGTGGAAAGCGGCGGCGGGGCTAGGCGTGGACCTGTTGGGGGCCATAGTGTAGAGAAGAAAGCATACCCACTTCGCACACACCATATGACAAGACCTTTCGAGGTCCTGACACTCCTTCAACGGGAACGCAGACCAACAAGAGACACTCTACAATGCCATGGCACTTCACCACATGACTCTCTTGGGGAAAGGTGTTGAACTAGAGACGAACTAGAAGGCTTTAGGAGTTCAGGAAGCTAGGGAACAGCTAGCCTGACGAGTATATTCCACCTTTTACCCCATTTTGTGTTGACCATCCCGCGTTCATCCAAGTGCCAACCAACAGGAACCACCAGAGCGCTGATCCACCACTTCCTCTAACCAGATTTCATTTGTATCATCCCCTAGAGGACGACCAAGCTACCAACTGAATACCATCCCATTCACACCCGTAGCACTGCGGTCCTTATCACAACGCGGAGGCCCCAAGGCTCACGTGTAATGAGGATGTGGTGCGCCCAAGGCCCCACACCCCAGCTGCGCAGCGACGGCTGGGAAAGCTGTGTGCAAGACCATCCTCTGGCGCAGGTGCCAATCACTGCGTTGAGGCCCCCTGTAGACACACGTGAGCGGCGGTTCGTCTACGTGTGTCTACACGCGTCTACATGTGTCTACCCGCGTAGACAGGGGGGATCTACACCAGATCGACACACCCTTCACAGCGGTTCGTTTACGTTAGGGCTACGTCATGTAGACACAGCATTCCCACATTGGGCTACCTTTGGTAACTTCCGCTACCACTGGTAGACACAAGGTAGACACACCGGCCACCATTCTTTTGCTCACATTTTGGCCCCAGACGTGTCCACGGAGAATTCTGCTGCTCCCGCTGGTACTTATGTTGGTTGAAGGTTCAATTAAGCCGAGTTTGATGCGTCTGATGCCGGAAGCACGGGCCTGCCAAACAAACCACGCAGACAGTGCCGAGTGTGCCGAAACGTCAAAACACAATAATAGAAGTGCGAGGAAATGTTCAACTCATAATTCACGGTCAGTGGAAACCAGAAAGATGTCTAAAACATGTGTCTACATTTGGCCAGATGAGTCTACATGAGTCTACCTCAGGTAGACAAAGTGTTGCACACATAAACTCAGGTAGACAACATCGACACTCTATTTCTACTCCATGTAGCCATGAGTAGACATAGATCTATGTCTACCCGTGGGTCTACGTGGGTAGACACAACCTGTGTCTACGGGGGGCCTCAACACAGTGAATGGGCTGTGCACAGCTGCCAACTTGCGGATGTTTATTCGCGTGAGTGCGCCGCGGCGAAGGAGCTGACAGATGCTCCGTCAGTGCGCGAACAGCTTCCACGCTATGTCTGCGTCGCACGGGAATGACGGCCTACGCCGCACGCAAAAGCAGGTGATTTGTCACGATCGCTCCGCGTGATAAGATTTGGACAATTTGGATGGGGCCGTAGATGCAGCATCACAAAGATGGTGCTGCGCTGGCATGGGAATCCCGCGTGCTACTGCAGAATCTTTAGGTGCAGTTGCTGGGCCGTTTGAGTCCGAGTCACTCCCACTCGGCAGGCACAAATCAGAGCCCAATGCCTGGAAGTCCTCTGTAAATCAAAACATTAATATTACTCGATGGAAGGTGCAAGGTGCAACACATCATCCTCGGAGCTGTCCTCGTCATCATCTTTGGCGCTCTTGATCTTGATCCGTGGGCGCTTATCCTCGTCCAAGTCGACACTCTGCATGTCATAGTCGTCATCGCCTCAACCCGACGGCCGCCAGCACATCCGCGTCTGGCAAGATCTCTTTTATGCGGATTTTCTTCTTCTTCAAGTACGTTTCCATCGGGTCCAGCTCCTCTGTGTTGATCGAGAGGAACATGTGCTCTGGGCCGCTGTTGGTGACAATCTTGAGACTGAATGTCCGCTTTGGCCAACCCGCGAGAGAACACAGCTTGTTGGATACCGGAGAGTTCAATGAGGACCGGCTGTTCCGAGACGAAGAAGATATATTTTTCAATGAAAAGGTCGCTCTGGACGGCTTTCAGGTTCGCATCCACCCACGAGCCACCTTCCTTGACGGAATTACTTTCTGGTTTCCACCTCGACCGGGCTGCAATACTTCAGTACCATCCTATAATCTGGTAATCTAATTGATTCGCTGGAGACATGCTCGAGGAATGACCAAGAACGCACATTCTGCATACACACAGTTTTCTATCTTGGCTTATGCTTAGGTCACTTCAAGGCTGAATACAAGGAGCGTGAATGCCAATTTTTAGTAGTGCCTACATGTCATCTCGTAGTTCGCATCAAATTTGAATAGTAAATGACTGTGTAGTGACCTAACATCTAGGTTTGATATGTATGCGGGTATATGCCTACTGAGTGCGGCAAGGATGTAGTGAGCGTGGTTTGAGATAATGCTGAAATATGAATATGTAAGTGGGTACCAGGCATTACAAACACTGAATCTCTTTGACGGCTGCCTTGATAATTACCTCCTCCCTCATAAGAAGACCCGAAACGTCGGAGATGGATCGAACAGTGAGTGTACGACACGAAGTCGACATATGCCAACTGGTGATTATATTTTGAAGGGATTTCACTATTTTGTTTGCCGGGATCTGGGCCGGATGAATGAGAGCGAGGGCGATGCCATGCTTTCCCGCCTCCCCCTACCAGGCGTGGGCCCAGGCTTTATTACAACCCCAATGGTCGGAGCACAAAGTGCCATGAACAACGGGGGAGATGGCGCAGAATTAGCTGAGAGGCTTGGCCGAATAGCTTGCGCCGCTTGGCAGAGTTTAAATTCGCTGGGCTTGGGCGGGCGGGCGTGGCTTGCGGCATGGCGTGGCTTGTGCTCGGCTACACTATGCCTTCCCCCTGTAAGTATTTTGTGGATTTCTCGATATCAATGCACTGCGAGCATCCCGCTTCTTTATTGCTGCCTCCACAACACCGGACCCTACCTCACCACCATCATTGATCGCACCGGCAACTGTTGAACAAGGGATCTCGTGGTTGTTAGAATGTTACACTAGTTCCCATTTCACTTTTCATTATCTGCCTCTCCCATCTTCATCATTGTGTCTGCAACACCCTAATCAACCCCGTTGCCGTCAATCAATCACATCACTGTCAAACCGAACCAAAATTGTCCTCGAGTTATGTGACTGAGACGGTCAAGTAATAGCTTGAACAGGGAATTGTCAACATCGAGGGCATCAGATAGTGACAACAACATGCAATGTAAGTGCTTCTTAAGAATTTCATTCCACTTAATTACGGTGCTGATAGATTCTTTTGTGAAGTTTTGTCACGCTTGCAAAACTAAACTTGAAGGGGACCCGTGGCTAATTTATTACCCTCCTGTAGATTCACAGGCGGCTGAGAATTCAACCGGACCAACAAGCAAATGAACAAGTCGGCTGGTGCAGGCGCACTAGTGGCAGCGATGGGGAATCATGCTATCGGCAAGCGAAAACATCGGGAAAATTGCAACACTGGTTGAACATTTCAATCAGTTTTTTGGTGAAAAAATTGATGAAAAATATTTTGAATTTTACAGAAATTTTTCGCCAAAAAAGTAAGTGAAAAACTTACTGTCGTTTGCTTAATTCCGTGAAAACGCGAAAAAGTTCCGCGGCCTCACGTGATTGTCGGCAGACAATGCCGGATAGTGCCGGGCACCTGGAGTACTAGGAAAGGGATTTCGACAGGAGTTTATAGCATTAAAAAGCTGGTAGAGTTTTCTTCGACCCCGACACCTTGGAAATAAGAGAGATTTGAACATTTTCGAACTTCGGCATCGTCTGCCGACGATCACGTGACACCATGAAACTTTTTCGCGTTTTCACGGAATTAAGCAAACGACAGTAAAACATTTTCAGCACTTTTTCATTTTATTTCAGATTTTTCACCTCAAAGTCAAAAGTACTGAAAAAGTTTCAAATTTTTCACGAAAAATGCAAAACATTTTTCATCAATATTTTCACTGACAAACTTGAAATTCTCAACCAGTGCGAGTCAATGAAAAGAATACTCACTCACTACAGTGGGATAACTCTGAAAGAGTAAATAGTGTTTTTAACACCTACTTCGTTTGGGTGAGCCACGCCCACGCCCGTTTGATGGCATCAGACAAAGTGGCTTGTGATGCCAATTGCCATGTTCGACTTCGGTCAACTTGGCGATTCATCAATATATGGCTGAAACATCCTATTATCAAGTAAATGACAAATGCCTCCAATGGTATTGACCCAAATATAATATGATTTACTCGACTTTTCGTCGCATGCCGTGTCCACGCCCGTTTTGATGGCATCAGGTAAAATGGCTTGCGCAAGCCACTTTGTTCCCGAAGCAAAGGAGTGATTTCTTGGCCTATCTCAGGCCTAAGAGGCTTCCATTTATTCATATGTGTTCATTCAGATGGTGTACAGAGAAGAATTGCAGAATTATGTGAATTCAACCGGTTACGGTGAAACCGTAATCCAACTGTTGTCAAACAACAATTGCTGCAACCAGAAACACACGTCTGGAGGGTTGGTTCATATTCTTAGGGGCATCCGAAGCCTTTGCCCGAAATAATGAGGTACCAAAACACTTGCATGGTTCAGAAGTCCAGTGAGTTGAACTTTGGTTTTGTGAATTTCTTTACATGGCGGACAGTTCCCCTAAAGTTTTCACAACAGTTAGGAGCAACAAAGTATTCTCTATCCATTGAGCATCACAAGCCAGCAGGCTTGTATCTGGGGTATGAGTTGTCTACATCATTAGTCACGGCGTTGACGAGAATTTCTGGAATATTAAAATTATGGAATAAATAATGTCCCAGGTACCCGCAGGGGATGTATAGTAATGTATCTAGCACATTAGATTTAACCATATGGTTCTAAATATTGAGCAATGAGCGCAAGCCACTTCACTGATGGCAAACTGGCGGAATGCTTGCCAAACCAACGAAGTGGCTTGCCAGCCGAAATGCTGGGCATGGGCATAATTAACTAATTTTCGTTGCAAGCTACACCCCCACCCGTTGTGAGGGCTGAATATGCTCTGCATATTCCCTTGCGCAGGAGCAATGTTACACCGGCAATTGCCCAATCCGGAACCACTAGGAAACCGGATTCGGCAAAACACCGCAATCCACCAAACGTACCACACCCACTTCACATACACCATAAACGAGACCTCTCGAGGTCCTGAAACTCCTTCAACGAGAACACAGACCAGCAGGAGGTAACCCTACATCGAAATGGCACTCGCACCAAACAACTCTGACCACTGGTTAGAAGGTGATTCCCCGAAGAGAGTGGTCACATCCTCAAATTCCACAATCGCCATGCGCCAGAACACTTGCGAGCATAGCACCGCCAATTGCAGGAGAACTCTGGTCAAACGCACCACTTTGTACCCCCGAAACAAGGGCACTGAAACATCGTGGGAGCCCACACCCCGTATACGGCTGTGCCATGAAACAGGGTGTCCACTCCTTACGGTCTAGACCCTTGCGCTTGACCAAGTTGACCTCCAAATTCAAATTGGCAGCTCACGGTTGTGCAATCCTTCGGTTTTGCCCTCGTGTTTGCCCAGACACCAATACCGACCGCATGGACGAGCCTGCCTCGAGGCAAGTAGCACATGTAGTGGGCGCCTTGAGGCTGTGTAGTGAGAAATGGTATAAAAGAGGACATATTTTAGACACAGTAGTCATTCATTTCCGGGTCTCTAGTTCTCCCTCACTTCTACACCAGGTGTACTGGACCCACCAATACAGAAGTTGGACCCACCTCAGTTCACGCTTGCCTTCGGGCATTCTACTTTCCTCCCCACCGCAGCTCTCCCCCAGAAGCTTGCGCTCACCACCACCGGACATCCTACTCGCGCCACCTTCCTACGCAGACACACCGTCGTGCAGTAGTGGAAGCCTTGTAAAGATGTCAACCTAGGCAAATCATCTCCGACCATTCAAACATACTAAGTGATGCCCCTCGCCGTATTCCGACCCTCGACGACGTTAAAGCCACCTAAGGAGCCCCCATTTGGCGGATTCCTACATCTCAGCTCACACCTCACGCATTTGGGGAAAAGGTGTTGACCTAGAGAGAAGTAGAAGGCTTTAGGGGTTCAGGAAGCTAAGAGATAGCTAGCCTGACGAGTATATTTCACCTTTGACCCCATTTTGCACTGACCTTCTCGCGATTTCCCAAACGCCAACCAACAGGAACCACCAGAACGCGTACCCGCCACTTCCTCCCACCGGATTTCATTCATATCACCCCCTAGAGGACGACCGAGCTATCAACTAAATACCATCCCATTCACACCCGTAGCACCGTGGTCCTTATCCCACCGTTTGATGGTATGAGACAAAATGGCTTGCACAAGCCATTTTGCTCGCAACGACTAGTGGCCAAAATAAAATGAAACCGACTATTATTTGGAGTTTAGTGGCTCCATATGACGATGTAAGGAGAAATTTAATGATTTCCAAAGCTTGAATCGAAAAACTCCACCCACACTGGTTGAGCAATTCAAGTTTTTCAGTTACGAGTACTTATGTAATTGTTCCTTTAATCATCGATACTGCGGTTTTCGCGACCTCCCGATTTATTAGTCGCGAAAACTGTCCTACCACTTCTTACTGAGGTTAGGGTTAGAATCATAGTCTTTTTTAGTCAGTTTCATTAGATCCGCTGTTGACACTGGTTGAGAATTTCGATTTTTTCACCAATTTTCTCACTGAAAAATGTCGTTTATTTTTCAGACATTTTTCACTGAAAAAGAAGATGAAAAATTTAAAAGGTTTTCAACGCCGCTTGCGTGGTTATTCCCTGAAAATCGTTGCAAGACACCATCAATATCTCATCAAGGAAAATGTAGTCAACGCCTTGCAGCCTTTCGTTGACACCGGCGATCGCAGTGCCTTCGTTTCGTATCCCATCCAAGTCGTCTCTGTTCTTACTCTTAGATTCACGCGGGATTCGGAAAACGGAATGGTAAGTGGATCCAGCGAGCAGAGCAGCAGTCGAACCCGTAGGACCCAAAACGATGTAACGGTAGGATTCCTTCCGTTTTAGGAAGAAGGATTTAACTGCACGTATGACCTCAGATTTGCCTGTACCTCCCATTCCTCCCATGTACATTCTTAAAGGAACACGCTGAGGCGAAGCCGCATGATTTGCTATAAGCAAAAATGCCCTCTTCTGCTCGGTGTTCAAACGAAATTCGGCGAGTACGTCTCCAATTATGGTATCATTTTTAGCTCTATCCACAGGAGTATTTTTTTGCAAATAGTCTGCGGCCAGAATTTCCACACCTTCGGACAGATTATGAGAAAGGCCTTTCTGATCCTCAACGGCTGGCATATCCGCCAATTTATTAGCGGTTAACACAGCCCTCTGAGCTTTTACTATCTTTATCCAGTCAGCCTTGGACCTTACTGGGGAAACAAACTGTTCAAGGTGCGCATTATCACTGACACCTACTGTAGGGAGAGCTTCTTCCACACATGCCGCACTTTCTGCGGACGAATGTGACCACCCGCATTCACGGGCAATTCGCTTCATCTCCTTGGCCATAATGTCCATATATAGTGTATGCGCCCCTTTGCGTTCGTCATTGGTCTCTTCGGCATCAGACTCCTCTTCAGAATCACCATCGACGTTGTTCAAGTCGTCTAAGAATTCATCTTCCTCCCCCAAAAAAGCGTGAGTCGATGAATTGGCAATTATAGGTGCTGCTGCGGCCATCTTCTTCTTGAGTTCGCGATAATGATCGTCTCTGGCGTCGTTGCACTCGTATCTTACTTGTTCCCATTAGACACAGCGTCTTTGAGATCGACAGGAGATCTCCAAGGCTTGAACAAGGTGAGTATAGTTAAACAGTAGTAGTTTCGATCCCCCTTATCTGACCTCGGGATAGCACCGCCTATGAAATTCGGAATTACTTTGTCCACTTTTTGAAATCACACGTGACAGCATGGGAAGAGAACAAGTCGTGCGCCGGCAAAAATGGATGTCGGGTGGGCTTGCGGGCTTTATCAAGCTCCGTTTGCTTTCGAGCGATTTCTTCGTCTTCGTCATCTGTCTCCCAGTCGGACACGTAGGCCTTTTCTTCTAACTCAATTTCTGACGCTGTCTGGTCTGCGACTGCCGGAACATAGTCCTCGCAGGGGTCTTCCGGGTCATCTTCTAGCCCATCGTCGGAAAGGACCGGTTCACCGGGATCTTGAACTGCCGGTTGATCACCATTATAGTGATGGACACGGGTACGGGTTGGGGTACAAAACAGCCAACCCGGACCTTTACCCGGAAAAACCGAACCCGAACCCGCGGGTTTACGGGTTGCTCACGGGTCATCGGCAAGACCGTGCCGAGCGTGACGGGAGCCTCGAAACCTCGTGGCAGGAGATTTCCAGCAAGAATTTTAATGTTCCTGATGAGATCTGAGTCCATATGATGTTCTATGCAACACTCTTATATTTCATAAAGTGTTTCTTTTACTCATATATTTATAATGATTTTATAGCATCTACCTGTCTTCCCACGGGTACCCGCGGGTTCGGGTGTGGAAAACAGCTGACCTGCGACCCGTACCCGCCTGACCCGACCCGAAAACCCGCCGGGTTGACCCGAACCCGTGTCCTTCCCTAATCTGATGCTGATTCACCAAATCGGCAGTGCGGTGTTCTATAAACAATTGATATCATCAAAGGCCCCGGCGAAGAAATTGTAGATGAATTCTGGAAGTGAGTTGCGGAGTTGACGACGCGATACCATGATGCAGCCAACGAGTGGAAAGGCGGCAAGGAACTCAGGGAGTGGAATACACAGAACGTAATGGTGAGTCACCGATCGACGCTCGACCGACATTACCAATGATACAATTGGATTAGGCCTGCAATAAATGTCTCAATAGCAAAGCCTCCAGAGCATGTATAATAGATCAGACACCCCAGCTGCAGAGCCTGTCGGGACATGAAGATAGCCTGTGATCGAAAAACATTATTCGTATACAGCCTGGCCAAGAAATATTTTTTCCCTGACTACACCCAATTCTCCAAAATGTTCCAGAGTCGCACACCTGCACTCTCCTCGAGTAGCATCGGCTGAGATGGCTTTAAGGACCAGGGAATGTGCAGGCTGGTCATGGATAAAGACCTCAGGCAATGTGCCCGAGATAAGAGCCTCTGGAAGTTCGGGCATTGACGACGCGACAAGGAAGTAAACAAGTTCGGTTTGTGTGACAGTAACATCACGTGGTCGGTTCCGTGACTGCCAACCCGCCACCTTGCAAAAACTAGGATAATTCTATGAAATGGGACACTATTTTAGTCAGCCAAACCCTTTAATTACATGTTAAAAATAATCCCTGGTTTTCAGTTTCCGCTTATTTAACAGCCCAGGACAAATATAAGCCAAACTTGACCCATACAAGCACAACAAAGGTCGATTTAAATTGAGGGTCCACCCAGTATGGCACACTATTCTATTAAGCCAAACCCTTCCCTTCCATAATATAAACAATGCCTGGTTTACAGTTTCAAGTCATTTAACAGCCCAAGAGAGTTGCAGTCTCAGACTTGATCTGCTCTGCTGATACACAAGGCACAACAAAGTTGGATTTAAATTGAGGGTCTACCCAGTATGGCACACTATTCTATTAAGCCGAACCCCTCCCTTTCACGATATAAACAAATCCTGGTTTCCAATTTCAGTTCATTTAACAGCCCAAGAAAGTTGCAGTCTCACTTGATCTGCTCTGCTGATACACAAGGCACAACAAAGTTGGATTTAAATTGAGGGTCTACCCAGTATGGCACACTATTCTATTAAGCCGAACCCCTCCCTTTCACGATATAAACAAATCCTGGTTTCCAATTTCAGTTCATTTAACAGCCCAAGAAAGTTGCAGTCTCACTTGATCTGCTCTGCTGATACACAAGGCACAACAAAGTTCGATTTAAATTATGGGTCCACCCAGTATGGCACACTATTCTAGTAATCCGAACCCTTCCCTTTCATGATACACTTTGAAAAGACTGCTTTCATTGATCTCTCGGTCAACACTACACACCTGCATCTGATCACTCATCCTCCCACCCCCCTAAAAAAATGGAGTGAGAAGGACCAAAGGAAAGAAGACAGGTGGCCAAACCCCTCCTTTCGGTCATTGCTTCGCGCCTCCCTCAGAGCGCTCGGGCGGTTCGGGCGGAGAAGAAATTCAAGAAAGATCATCAAAAAACCAAGAGGTAAGGAGGCTATATTTAGATGCCAAGGGCGAAATATTTACTGAAAAAGGAAATGATTCCACCACATGTAGTAGTACGTCATAGGAAAAAAACCGCGATTTCATAGTGTACAAGATCACAAAAGAACGAGTCTAAAAATAATTTTATGTGGAGCATAACTTACCTTGATAAAATATGAACCAACCGGGATCTCTTGCGCTGGTATCTATTGCTCATAAAGGGAGCCCGATGAGCTGGGATTGAAATAGAGTTTGCAACTAGACACAGGAGCGGGAATATCAGATAGAACCCAGGGACTTTAAGATTCCAATAAAGCCTAGCCGGCCACTGACGACCCGCAATCATATAGTGGTCCGGGAGCCTGATAGAGAGCATGTGGGACACTTTGAGCAGACATATGTTAGACCCATATTGGGGTAGTTGTGGGATAGTGAGATGACTACCCCAATGGGGTCTCAGTTATAGGGGGGCTCCCAATGTATGGGAGCACCCATTGCAGCTAGTATGGGAGCATCCTCAGGTCTATTTGGTGGGTGCTCCCATACACTTTTCTTTGGCCTGGGTGCTCCCATTGTGCACCCCGCAGGGGGGCTTTTTTTGGCACTTTTGGGCTGTATTACGGGTGTTTGACAGCCCCTTGGCTGGGCTGGTACAAGGGCCTAGTAGAGGGGGTTGCCCTCTCTACTACGGTATGTGTAGGACTCCGGTAGCCAGCTATACAGCTGTGCGTAGCGCTGCCGAAAATCCTGGTTTCCGGTATATTTTGACGTGATTTTGGCCCGTATTACGGGCATTTAGCAGCCCCTTGCCTGGGCTGGTACCAGGGCCTAATAGGGGGGATTATCCTCTCTACCACTATATGCATAGCACTCCAGTAGCCAGCTATACAGCTGTGCATAACACCGCCGAAATCCTGGTTTCCGGTATATTTTGGCACTTTTTGGCCGTATTACGGGCGTTTAGCAGCCTCTCACCTGGACTGGTATTAGGCCTCGTAGGGGAGGGTTGCCCCCTCTACTACGGTATGTGTAGGACTCCGGTAGCTAGCTATACAGCTGTGCGTAGCGCTGCCGAAAATCCTGGTTTCCGGTATATTTTGGCGTGATTTTGGGTCGTATTGCGGGCATTTGGCAGCACCTCCATAGCCAGGTGTATAGCTGCACGTAGCACTTGCTCACATGTATCGTCCCCATCTCTACTTTGGGCTCCGAAAAGTTGCCCTCTAATATTGTCATTCCCACCCAGCTGTATATTCACCTTTACTTTTGCTCTTGTTATTTGTGAGTTCCCGAAACCCCCCGCACATCACTCTTAAGGCCACGTTGTAAGAGACATCTAGAATTAACATCTAAGGCAGATGTATTCACCCTGGCTGAGCTCTTACTTGAAGCTATTCTGTCTCATGGGCTCTCCCAATATGTTCTGACGGG
>JARGYA010000857.1:0-40496 GCA_029204335.1 Mycena vulgaris
AGGTGTACCATTCACACGACCACGGCTCGGGGAGCTGCGATTCGGGGATGTACGGCCACTCACGGACTCCGAGGTGGTCCGATTCGTCAGGAGTGTATTCAAAATGGTCCTCCTCACGCGGTTCGTACATGTATGCGCCCTGGACAGAAAATGAGCGAATGACGAAGGGGTTTAGAAATGCAGGATACCGGGGGCGGGCACATGTCCCAGAGTGTGCGTCTTGAGCTGGCATCGTCAACGAGAGACGAGCAGCGACGGTATAGGGACTTACTACGGTTCGTCTGCAGTGACGCGGAGTCCCTTTGCACTAATCAAATGGAGCGTTGCATCGCTCGATGGCAGGCGGGCAATTGAGATGGGATCTGTTACACTGAGTATCCATTGATATTCCAGCCCACGGGCAGCAACTCACCTGCGACCCCGCCCACCGCATGAACTCTCTCCATCCGATTCCAATCCGCCTCCTCAAAAAAACGCGTCCCGGACGGATAGACTCCGTCAAAAGAAAGCATCCGTCTCCTCCGAAGGCCACTGCACCTGTACCCATCCCGTACGGTCCATAATACAGATAGAATCTCTTGCTTTCTGCGCAGGCGAAGACCGTCGTCTGGTCGAATGAGTTGAACATTATGGGTGTGAGCCGCCGGTCGCTAATACCGTGGCGCAGCGCAAGCACGGCCTCCAGCGGCTGTGGTTGGCCCAGTAGGGCCAGCGAGCCAGTCGCACGTCCATGGCCCCGGCATATTTGCGTCTGGGATCGATATCCATTCCCGGATCGCTACATCACGCTCGTATGGGCGGGTAGTTTCGCAGGGCTTCCTGATACGTCGGGGCCAGGTAGGTCCCAGGTAGCCTGTATACTTTTAGCATGTTTTGAGCGAGTATATGTGTGTATGTGCATACCTGCGGGACGTGGAAATCCCAGAAGCGGCGGGGGGCGGCGGACAGGGAGGGTTGCAAGTCCCCTCGAGCTGGAGAGATTCTCTGAGACCTTGGTACGGATGGAGACGGCAAATCCCTCACTTTCCAAAGATTCTAAAGCAGAACCTAGCCTTGTGACGGAAATGGTGGCCCCCCACATTTCATGGTGAGAGAAAGGTGCCGACAGGGGTGGCGGTGCTGCATAAGGCGTCATAAATACATCCCAGCAGTGAGAAAAACAGTGCTCAACATCACGCATCGGCCTCGTCTACCGTCTAGAGCTGTGATACCTGGAGAAACCTAAAGGCAGTGCCGATCCCTCTCCTCTGTTGCCTCCCGAGCGCTGTCATTGTCCAGCGCCTGAAGCCCGATTCCCTATTCGAGACTGCGAGTCAAACAACAGGGTCATCCAGAATATTGCGAACGGCCGGGATCAAAAACGGAGAAGATCTCTCCGAATTACCGTGGAATAGAGGTGAAGGCAGTTACTGATCCGTGTATTTGCATTGATTTTATAATGTTCAGGTTCCTCGTCTTCGTATCGAGATTTGACCAGGGCGTCATCTGTGAGATACCGACGATGATAGTTCCCGAGTGTGGGCCAGGACTAGGGATTTCCCGCAGCGGGAACGGGTGTCCAGCTCCTCAGGATTTGCGACGAGTTCGATGTGTTTAAAGTGTCCGATATCACCCGAAATAAAATGTCGGACTAGCTCGACAGCCTCCAAAGTTCTGCTGCCCGACCGACGTTTCGTGGAGTCTTCTTCAATGGTATTGGGGACGCGCTATTTACTTGGCAGCGCCGCGCCACCTATATGATGATAGTCCATCACGTCCTAGGATCTTAGCAGGTTTGATTGGGATTGTCGTGGCGATCATCCGGTATGTATATAACCCCAACTTGCCTTGATCCACTGTTCAGTTCTGTTCAGCTTCTTCTCTGCTTCCTTTTTCTTTCCTTTTTTCAACACACGCGAATATGATTCAAGTCCTTGGAGCTTTTCTTCTTCTTGGGCCCCTGCTAGCTAACGCCGCATCCTTGGTTCCGATTCCTACAACGTGAGAGGCTAGCTCGTCTGTGCTCCCACCCAATTCAAAGTTGAACGTGCGTGCAGAAACTTCGATTCACAAACACTGCTGCCGCCAACGAGCGCGGCTGGCCAGATAGTATTCAATTGGCATGACGGTGAAGACCTCGGGGATCACAACGCGGTGGACACTCAGATATTCAAGCTCACGGATGGAGGGAACATGACTCTGTTCGATAACATACGCTGCGTCCATGGTCGCAGAGCTGTGGATCTCAATATCTGTTCAGTCAACAGGTCGTTATGTCATTGAAGCCATGGGCGTGCAGTTCAACCAGACGCACTTTGACCAGAGCGCGTCCTCTACGCCCTGGATCGCCATTTTCCCCTGCAACACGAACAGCTCGGCTGGGAACACTTCAGATTTGATTAGCAACGCGCAAAAGCTGGGAGCGCATGCGATTCTGGTACGTGTCACTTGCCGACTAATTATTGTGAATTCATATCCTCCTCTAAGGCGTACACCGTGGATTCATCATACTCATTCTGCAATTTGACGGACAATACGCCCGCGGTGACGATCCCAATCTACGTGACGGAAAGGTGGCACGGAGGGTTCCCGGTCTTCTCTGATCAACTGGCCGACCTCTTCGGGTGAGCAGCGCCTCAGGAAAAGGTGACTTCTCTGACAGGATAATGTTAGACCGAGTAGAATCAAGTTCTATAATGCCACTGCGATGAACAGGGTCGAGGCGAATATCACGAGTGATTTCAACGCCCTGAGGGCCAACTCGTCGAGTCTGGCGCAAACAGACGTCCTTCTGGTGCGGATTCCGGCCATTTCCACGAATACGTCGGTGGTCTCTGGAACTTCGACTTCGACATCAGCGCCGACAAAAACACCGTCGTCTGCCGTGCGGGAGCATGCGCAGTTGGCGGCTGTTCCTTTCCTGCTGCTATCTTCGTCCCTGTTGACTGGGTGGTAATAAGAATGTAGCTGTACTTCCCCTCCGTTTGTGTATTAATTTATTTGAACCAAGTTCAGAGTCGACAAGCGAAAATTATAATATCCATGGCCTCTAACCTAACTTTACGGCTGCGTCGCAAACGGCTGGTCGGTATACCCGGTGGGGACGTCTTGTCCAGGCAGATAAAAGGTGGAACGGTCGTATGGGTGCAGTGGAATATTCTTCTCCAAGCGCAGCGGTAAGTCGGGCTAAAAGGGAGCGATTAGGAAACCGTCGGTCGACAAGAAGAACTCATACATTGGCGATGAACGTCCGTCCAAACGCCACGAGCGCATTTTTGCGCTCAGCCAACTTGATGGCTGTCTCACGCGTGTATCCCCCTGCGCTGATGAGTGGGCGGTCACCCCAAATGTCGCGGATGAAGTCGTTCGATTGCCCGGCGTTGTCCTGCGACGGCGCCACACTCTCGCTCCCGCTGATTCGGGGCTCGATGAGATGGATGTAGGCGAGCTTGGGGTAGAGACCCTTGATCTCGGAGACGATGTGGCTGAACGTTGGGATGGGGTTGGCCATGCCCATTCCTGGGGAAGACATTAGAAGGGTGGATATATAATGTCGACCGAAACGATCTCACCACCGAGAGGACTCCAAGGGGAGAATCGGATGGCCGTCCTGTCCTCACCAACGACCTCGGCGACAGCCTGGATGACCTCGAGCGAAAAGCGAGCGCGCTTCACTTCGCTGCCGCCGTAGGCGTCGGTGCGGTTGTTCGAAACATCTTGAATAAATTGGTCCAAGATGCAACCGTTGGCGTCTGTGGGGAAAATAAGCGATGAAATATGAGGACGTCAAAATTTAGAGCGAACTGTGAATTTCAACGCCGTCAAAGCCAGCCTCCATGGCATTTTTGGCAGCCTGCACATACAAACCGGTATATTCCTCAATCTCGGAAACGGTAAGTGGACGGGGCTTCTCATCGCCCTCCACGACTGGGATATCCGAAGCAGAGACAAACGGGAAGGTCGGGTCTTCTGCCTTCAGTACGGCTGGGAAAGCCGAGCGTCCCAATGCCAGCAGTTGCAGGAAGATAAAGGATCCTTTGGCATGGACGGCCTCGACAACCTTTGCCCAAGAGTTAAGTGAATTGTGCATCACGAGCGGCGGAAATATCACCTCCTTCCACGCGTTAATGTGATCCCGGCTCCATATGCCAGGCATGTTGGGGAAACCCCCTGCTTTGGCGGCGATGAGGGTGGACTCGGCGATGACGAGGGTACCTGGCGTGCTTGCGCGCTGCGCATAGTAGTCTTTAACCAAGGGGAGGAAAGGAACATGGTTCGCGTCTCCTTTCAGTCGTGTGAGCGGCGCGAGAACAACGCGATGGTTGAGGGAAATAGGTCCAAGATTAACGGGTTGGAAGAGCTGGGACGACATTGCGATGAGGGTTTGTGTTGGAACCACGTCTCCGCGACGGGCTTTATATCTGCGCCCAGTGCGATGATTCATGCCCGAGCCGGAGAAGGCTCCTGCCAGTGAGCAGGCCATAATCAGGATTTCCTGTCATGTTTGGCGGCTAATCCGCCGATTCTCTATCGGATCGTTAGTTTTGTGATATTCTGGTCATTTGTGGTTCCCAATCTTCCGATTCTCGGTCGGGCGGCGTTGCAATCAGCGAAGGGTCTAGTCTCTTATAAACAGACGCTACAACAATTGTCACTCGTACCTCGCGATGTTGTAGTCTGTCGATTACCCGAGGCGTTTGATCCGAGCTCGACCTTATTATGTAATCTTAAATTTCTCGAGCTTTTGAACGACGGTTACGACGTGTCTTTCGACATTCTGTGGTAGATTCTTCGTCCAGGACACCCACATAAGCAGCTTTCTCAGTTGTTTCCCTCACCTGGACCCCGTAATCACGATGCCGAATTTTGATGGGCCGGCCACGTGAAAACGGCGGTGTTTCATTTCTCTTCAAGAATGGGGCACACAACAATATTGAAGAGGCGCATCTAATCTAAATTCCAATCCAGGTCATTTGGCCTCTTAAGCTTTGTCCGTTGTAGTCAGGTTGAAGCGGGAAAGCCTTTGATGGGATTCAAACTCCGACGATTATGTAATAAGGTCGAGCTCCTAACACCCGGCGCGTGGTAAACTCCAGACTACGAAGGGTCGGGAATTGTTTGCTTGGTGATCCATCAATTTGTCATCTTGATGGACTCTGCCGAAAGCAAGCCGAAGCACTGCCACTAAACGACAGCTCCCTCGGCCAGCCCACTGACTTCTCTCATTTGCTCATTCTGGGCAGGTCGGACTCAGCCGAGTCTTGGTTCAACCAGCTCTCGATTTCGTCGCCGATCCTTCTGCTATGGCCCATGATCCCATCCCACAAGAGCTTGTCGATCTTATTGTCGATAATCTCCACGACGATATTCCCGCTCTTAAATCCTGTTCCCTCGCTGCACGCACATTTGTTAGCTCAGCCCGGACCCACATATTCAGAAAAATTGAAATAACACCGCCTCCGCCTCTTGAAAATGGCCCAAGCACCTGCCAGAGGCTTTACAAGCTTTTGACTTCCTCTCTCCACATAGCATCGCTTGTCGACGAACTGTGCATTGTGCTGGTCGGCTCGGAGACGTCGTTCGAGTACGACGAGGAGGGTCAGTACCTAACAGAGCCCCATGCGACCTGGATTATGGCTGGACGGGCACTCTCCCTTGTCCTCCCTCTCCTTGATCTGCGGCGGATATCCCTTATGGAAAATTCGCCAGCGGATTGGAACTCCGCCGGAGAATTCAGCATGAACTGGAACAAGATGGGCCGCACGCTGAAATCTGCGTTGACGGAAGTATTCTCCTCCCCGAAACTCGAGTCCGTTCAACTGCGCGGGATCGCAGTTGAGTCGCCCTGCCAACTATTGTCTCTCTTCAGCGAGGCCACCTCCCTGAAGGGTTTGTCGCTCTCGCGTGTGTACTTTACGCAGCGGTGGGACCAGCGCAAGCCCTGGCCTGACTCAGACCCATGGCGCCCCCAGCTCCGATTCCTCCTCGTCTCTGACTCCTCCGGCGACTCCATTTCTCCTTATCTATCAAATCCACGAATTGATTTATCCCGCGTCCAATCACTGGGCGTAGTGGCGGACTCGGTTGAGGGGAGAGACAAGATAGTACTACAGACAACCGCCTCTGGTGCCGTGGAGCACCTACGAATGTGGTACCTGAGCGCGCCTTGTCAGTGCCACATAGATGCTTCCCAAGATTATTGTTAACTGTTTACAGCGTCGCCAGAGTCAATCGCGCACATTTTCAGCGCGAATCTGCGCTCGATCCACTTGTTCACCATCCCAATGTTCCACCTACTATCTGCCCTGTTCACGGCGTGTCCTCACGATAGTCGCCTCGAAACAATCATTATTGAGGGACCTGCACACATGCCTGTGAACTTCGTCTCGCGGTCGTTGGATGCTTCCGCCGCCTCGGCTATCGCTCATCTCAGCTCTTTGAAGATGGTGGAAATGAAGGTGTTTGTCGGACCGGGGAGACCCGCCTTCCCAGAGTGGTCCGGAGCGACATGGTCTTTGCTCCCTTCGCTTGTGCAACGCGGAATGTTAACCTTGACAGAGATCCCGGGTACGCGTTGTTTCCATTCATATTCATTTCGCTCATCGTTATGTCTGTAGTCGCGCACGGGGTGCATCATGGCTGGGAGTAGTCTCGTCATACCATTGACCTAACCGCAAGATAACTACCACAATCTTGTTCGGTTGCTATTTACAAGTGAATGCAGCTATCTATACGGGTCGTCCACGGGCGTTGTATATGCTACGCACTCATCAAACTCGCCACAGCCGTCAGCCACGCGCCAGATGTTTATTACCCATAAATCCAGCCGCAGGCGCGTCACCCTGCTCCCCGAGGTCGTAGTACTCGAACCCGAACCCGAACTCGAACTCGAACTGGAGTTACCTCCGTTTGCCTTGCAGGTACCGCCCACTGGCTGGTCCAAGAGGAAGCTCGCATCCCAGCTGTACAGGACCCCCGACGACTCAGGCCGGTGGGGTCCTCTTGACGTTTCCGTTGCGCTCTGTCCTCTTATTTTTCTTATATTTTGACGGTCGCTTCCGCCCTGGACTGAGCTCTTACCTAGAATCTCCACCGGCTCCCTGCTCAGACTCTGCTGGACGTTCTGGCTCTTTTCCGACAACGTAAATTTACGCTCAACTTTTCCTTCTTCATTGACTGGACGCGCGTTCTCGTAGCTCGCCCTCGACATCGTCTTCTCATCGTCTCACGGCTTCCGGCTCGGCGCAGTCAGCAAGTGGGCATTGGAGGCTGAGGAAGGGTTGGCGGCGGCCATCGGCGACTCCCCCAAGCGCGGCGTGTTGGTACGTGCCTTTTCTTTTTAACCCCACACCGCGCGGATGCGTCTTCCTTGCCATCTTCCCACTTTTCCTTCTGTTCTTGGTTTATTCAATGTTTTATATTTGTCCCCGATTTACCTTTTCCGTTTCTTCGGATGTTATTTTCTCGCCTATTCGTCGATCTCGCTCACTAATCCTCGGTTTATTTTCAGCGAAGCACCATCCCTACCTGGGCATGCAACCTCGTGTACAAGATCCCCAACGCTCGGCTCAGACTTCTCTGCGATTCCGACAAGATCATGGCGGAATTCGTCTCAACCCGGCCTACGAAATGCGCGCACAGGTAAATACCGGCAAGGTGCCCGCCATCCCCACCCCCACCGTTGTGGCGCCCACCCCCTCGCGCTTTCTGTCAGCCTTTCCCACGTTCAGCCGTTCGTCGGTGCGCTCGTCGTCACCAGCGCCCTCTTGCTCCTCCGAAGATTCCTCCTTCGCCTCGGAAGCCGCCGAGAAGTCTTCCATGGTGCCCCGCCTCCTTGAGCACAAGTACCCGAACGGCGAGACGATGTCCGAAGGCGACGTTATCAGCCAGGCGATGGGGCATATGTGGGCTCTTCCTTTGGGCATATGGCGTTTTGTATACGGGGCCTGCTACTTACAGGGTTGCCAGTACGGACACAGCCTCCACCTTGCTGGGTACATTCTCTGAGAGCTGACGCGCCGTCAAGACATTCTGCGCAAGCTGCAGCACGAGATCGATGGTGTCATGCCCTACCCGAGTGTTCTCCCCAATGTCAAGGTTCTGAATAGCATGTAGTACCTCAACGCGTTTCATCAAGCCTGAGGACTCGGAGTGGGTCCCCGATCCTGCTTGAAACTTTGAGCGCGACACGAAAAAAAGACTTGGGCGACGTGGCTGTGCAGGGCAAACAACGCGTAAATAACGCGTGCCAACCGCGTCCATAGGACCACATCAGTGGGGCTTGCGCCGGGCCTTCTGGTCCGTCACGTTAATTTGGCAGCCGATTGAATTATTTTGTACACCGTTCATCTATTGTTCGAGTTTCATGCATGACACAGGCGGCCTTCTGTACCGTTGTGGGTCCCATCGCAGCCACATGTTCGATAAACACCTCCCGGCATGCCGAACTTTTCCTATATTCTGATTTCTACGACGCTTTGACGATGACGCCTCAACAGACGACTACAGTTTCGCGAATAAGATAGACTCCAGCTTCACGAACCAAGATACAATAGCTGATGGTATACTTTATTTCTCTAACCCTCTGGAGTCTGCTGCACGCAAGTTCATAGTTTCCTGAATTCTTGAAGCTATGGATCACGGACTCCAGGTATCAAAAAAAATGATCCCCGTTCAATATTTAGTGGCACTGCTCCGTACTTGTCCTATTATGGATCCCCCGTTCAAAGGCAGCTCCGTGTTGGTTGTCCTCACTACAGGCATCCGCGCACAGCCTTATGATCCTACGGGGTGAAACCTATGAAACTTCCTCTCTCCCTGTTTCTCTCTTGTTCCATGGGAGATTATGAACACCTCTGTCTGCTCTCCGCGCTTTCCCCCAAGTACGCTGGACCATTCCAGTTCGTTTCTACCGACTCCTACCACGAACCCGCCATCCAACTTGGAGAAGTTGCATGTCGGATGACGGCAGAAATTGTAGAGGATGTGGGATGGAGCCTTAATGTCGAGACGACCAGGCAAATAGTAGAACGGTCGTTGACCTTGTCAACAGAGACCCAGGGCAATTTCGAGACCTGGCTGGAAGAATACCTCGGGCGAACAGGGCGGCATACATATGGCCCAGAGGGCGAATCCGAGGACGAGTACTTCACTACGGCCGTTGTCATTGGGCCCAAGATCCGTGGGGGAAACACAGTGCTCAGGCGCGTGGAGGATTACCATGGCGGTTGCAATGCCTGGGTGACTCTCGTCGTGGATTCCGAGAATGGCGAAGAAGAACGAATATACAGCGAGAATGACAGCTCAGCCACGACGCGATATGGATTCAATCCAGGAGACCCCTTCTTTTGCTGGGAACGGCCGTACCGATATTTTGAGGACTGGATGAAGCGGTACTGCCCCCGACTTGCGTCGTGGGAAGAAGGGATGTTCCTCGAGCAATTTTATCGGGTTGTCGAATCTAATAGATCCCCACCTCGCACGTATCGATTCATGTTGGGCTTCAATCTAAGTGACTGACACAGTTTGCAGACTACGAATACGACCTATCCGGTCTCTTGAACTGCATATCTTACGGCGGCATTGAAAAGACCCACATGGGAGGTTTTCAGCATTTCTTCGCCGGGGCGAGAACCCAATCGAGGAATACAGCTGCCGCAATAGCTGTTGGGGCGAGAGGGAAAGATTTGTGGCCGGCTTTGGCACTTGACTTCGGGGTTTGGATGGCGAGCCGACCAGACCTGTGAGTGGATTTAAACTCCCGGTCGATTTCGGCGATTAATTGTAGATGCAACCAGCTGGCCTGTCAACCCTCCAGCACTGGACCCCGCTCCCCTCCGAATTGAAACGGGAGCACCTTCTGCTTTCCACGCTCTCCCCTCGGAGGTGCTCATACAGATTCTCCCTCTCCTCCCCTTGGCGGATCTTTTGTTCCTATTGCTTCTATCGCACGGCGTCTCGGAACTTATATCTCCCCTGCTCAATGAAACTCTGTGGCACCATGTGCACCATGGGGATTTTAGGTGGATCCTCCCGGTGGACAGAGTCAAGGGTGAAGTCGAACGCGCCAACGGGGCAGGATTGCGTTGGCATCCAAATCCCACGGGTCTGGTCTGTGTCTTCGACTCGAGGGATTTCCCGTTTTCGCGATTCCTCCCGGAGTGTCTCAATGCGAATTCGATGCGGAACCGTCAGCGCCTGTGGAAAATATACAAGCAGTACAAGGACTTGTGGGAAAACATGTACTTTGACATTTGAGTCATTCTCTGTCTGTACGACATCAGAATCCCTGCCGTTCCAATATCACCAGTCGAAATCATGCATCGCCAACCGTGGGAAGAACATATTCCAACCGGCACGTGCCCGTTGCCGCACCTCTTCGAAAGATCCGCTCCTTCCAAACCCCAGCGGGGTAATTTTGAGCTCGCATGGAGCCACTGCAAACCCGTTTCTAATTAAACCTGATCTCTCCTCTCCAACTCCCCTAATTTTCAGTACTACAGGGCTCAAAGTCGGATTCGGACATGTGCTACGTAGTACGTGCCGATCACTTGGAGTACATGTTCTCCTTCTATGCCAATCTCGTGGTAGAGCCACCGAGGATCGGATGCCTCATAGACTCGCATAATACCACACATACGCCGGATTATAAGCCCGGGGTAGAAATGAAGGAATATTGCAGTACTATGGGTGATCTGGCGGTCTGTCGCTGGAGAGAAGAAAGGCGCGGGTGAGAGATCAAAATGCTTTACAGTTATTCAATCCGTGAGATTGTGAGGGAATATTTCCCGGATGGGTGGCCAGAGCGATAGAGAATAGTGCAGTAATTTTAGGGAGCAGCGCCTCGAAGACATGTCGAACACTAGTGCACTGTATTTATATAATGGAATTGAGACAACCGATGTGTGGAACTAAATTAATGGCACGAACACCACGTGCCCAAAGCTGAATGAACCAGCGGGGAAAGCGCGCGAGCTAGTCTTAATTGGTCCTGTGGACGCGTTGTTTACGCGTTGTTTATCCTACACAGCCACGTCGCTCAAGTCTTTCTTTTTTTCGTGTCGCGCTCAAAGTTCGTCGCCTTGCACCGAGACACTCGCAGCACATATATGTACAACGCTGAAGCCAATTATAATTATTTTGTACACTGCTCATTATACATGGCCTACAATATCTCGGTGTGCCGAGGTGGGGTGGGGATGTGGGGATAGGACAGACCGTGAAGGATGCGGGTGATGGGCGGATGCGGAAGGGTGTCCAGAGAGAGCCGGTGAGGGAGGAAAGTGAGGTGTATGGATGGATGATTGGATGGTATGATACAAATGCGCGATGAGAAATGGAAGGAAGGATAGCAAGAAGATAGCAAGGATACATAGGACCAGTGTGGGACGACGACGCCGACGAAGAGGGAGGATGTAGATAGCAATAACACAGCGAGGAAAGCAGACGAGAGAAAAATACAGAAACGAGCTTCGGGATCGGGGTGTCGCGGCGGACTTATGCCGGCACGCGCGGGTGGAAGACGAGCTTGCACTCCATCGCGGCGGGGAAGAGCACCTGAGGAGGGAAGAATGGTCAGCGCGCGCACAAAGGAACGGAAGAAAGAAACGTACGAAACTATCCCTCATATCCATGCTTTTCTCGTCCGTCCCCTCCGCCGCCTCGACTTCAAAGTTACGCACAACAGAGACGAGCCCCGCGCGCAGGATCATGTGCGCGAGGTTCATCCCACCGCAGATGCGCGAGCCGGTCCCGAACGGCATCATGTGGCTCGCCATGCGTGCGAGACGCGCCGCCTCGCGCTCAGCCTCGACGGTGCACTCGCCCTCGGAGACGGTGTAGGACGGCAGCCAGCGCTCGGGGAGGAACGTCTCGGGCGACGGGAAGACTGCCGGGTCGCGATGCATCGACCACGCCTGCGTCGAGACGATCGTGCCGGGGGGGAGCGCGAAGCCCATGAGGTCGAAGTCGCTGCCGAGGCCGTTCTTGGAAAGTGCTGCGGGGACGACGCGCTCGAGGAGCGACGGCGCGGCGCCGTACAGACGGAGACCTACGGACGTATCAGAAGAGAAGAAGAAAAACAAGCGGAATCGGGGACCCACCCTCCTTGATGAACGCGTTGAGGTACTCCATGCCATTCAGAACCTTGACATCGGGGAGGACACTGGGGTCGGGCATGGCACCATCGATCTCGTGTTGCAGCTTGCGCAGAATGTCTTGACGGCGCGTCAGCTCCCAGAGGAAGTACGTCAGCGAGGTGGAGGTTGTGTCCGTGCCGGCAACCCTGTAAGTAGCAAGCACCGTGAGCAAGACGCCCCATGCGCAAAGGAAGACCCTCACATATGACCCATTGCCTCGCTGATAACGTCGCCTTCGGACATCGTTTCGCCGTTCGGGTACTTGTGCGCAAGGAGGCGGGGCACCATGAACGACTTCTCAGCGTCTTCCGAGGCGAAGGAAGAGTCCTCGGAGGAGCAAGAGGACGCTGGCGACGACGAACGCGACGATGAACGGCTGAACGTAGGGAAGGCCGACAGAAAGTGCGAGGGGGTCGGCGCTACGACGGTGGGGGCGGGGATGGCGGGAACCTTGCCGGCATTCATCTGTGCGCGCATTTCGTAGACCCGGGTTGAGACGAATTCCGCCATGATCTTGTCGGAATCGCAGAGAAGTCTGAGCCGCGCGTTGGGGATCTTGCACACGAGGTTCCATGCCCAGGTAGGGACAGTGCTTCGCTGAAAATAGACCGAGGATTAGTGGACGGGATCGACGAAGAGGCGAGACAGAGAAGGTAAATAGGGGACAAATATAAATTGCCCAAGAATAGAAGGAAAAGTGGATGAAAACGCGTCCGCGGGGTGTGGAGTTAAAAAAGAAAAGCGCGTACCAACACGCCGCGCTTGGGGAAGTCACCGATAGCCACCGCCAGCCCTTCCTCGGCCTCCACTGCCCACTTGCTGACTGCGCCGAGCCGGAAGCCGTGAGACGATGAGACGATGATGTCGAGTGCGAGCTACGAGAACGCGCGTCCAGTCAATGCAGAAGGAAAGGTCGAGCGTAAACTTACGTGTCGGAACAGAGCCAGAACGTCCAGCGGGGTCTGGGCAGGGAGCCGGTGGAGAGTCTGCGTAAGAGGTCAGTCCACGGCGGAAGCGACGGTCAAAGAAGAAGGAAAACAAGAGGACAGAGCGCAACCGAAATGTCAAGCGGAACGGCGGGAAAGTACGTCATGGAAGCGACGACGGTGATCAAGATTAAGGGGCGAAGAGCGGATGTCGGAGGATTTCAAGGCACGGAAGGGTGGGTAGCGGCGCGAAAAAAAAAGTCGCAGAACGTACCTCAATCATCTGGCCTGTAGCTTCTGCGATTTCTGGCTGGAGCTTGGCCAGGTTGGAGGGGGTGTAATGGGAAGCGTAGGCCTTCCGGCGGATTGAGTGTTGCGCATGGGGAAGAGAGGTCATCCTGGTAGGTTAACAGTTAGAAGGCGTGATGCGAGACGGACGGGAGGTAGAGCATCGTAGGGGACGGGAATCGCTCAAAAGGTGGATATATGCGCGTGAAAATGGACGTACGCATGGTCGTTGTCATTCCTGAACGAGGGAATGGAGTGAGCAGAGCCATAAAGGACGAGGAAGAGGAAGACTGACGTCAATAAACTCTTGTAGTAGTCGCTCTTATCGAACTTCCAGGTCGAATACACGCTCTTCATCGCGCCGAGATCGCAAAAGGCGACTTTGTTGGGGGCGATGCGTACGACGGGGCCGTAAGTCTCGAAGAGGGCGTGGATGGTCTTGCATTGCTGAAGGCGCAGGACGTGTGTGGTGATCCACAGCGAAGACACGGCTGCATACCTAGGCTAGGGTCAGAAAAGGACAGAGGAAGAAGAGGTAAGAACGTGCCAGGGCCCAGGGATGGTGCTCAGCGGGTGGAAGAAGAGGAGGTGGATCGCGCGGAAGACGAGGAAGAGGAGGAGCGCGGGGAGAGCGAGGACGAGGACGAGGGAGGGGAGGGACATCGCTACAATAGACATTGTTGGAGGGAGAGCGGGTAGGACCAGTGTGGGGTTGTGGTGGGAAGATACAAGAGAGATCGATGGCCCCGCGCCCTTTATAAAGCCCTCTTGCTCGGAATTAAAAGTCCGACTGCACTACAGCTACGCGATCACGTGTTCGCGTCCCTTTCTTCCTCTTCTCAGCCACAACTTAACCTTTTGCTCTGTTCGCCCCGGTTAATCCAGGGCGATTAGATGCATGCTACGCCACTTGTTGGCCGGGCGGATCCACGACTTTTTTTCGGTCCTTTTTTCGACAAGCGTTGTGGCGATTTCTTCCATCGCGTTCATTTACCCAACATCCGGCCCCATTGCTTGGCGTAAGACCCCGAGCCCGGATTAGTAGCCGTGGGGCTCCACATACACCCACTCTCCGTCTTTTCTTTTACCTGGGGTTCTCCGCGCGCCAGCTGACGCTGCTATTTATGTTTTTTCGGGGTGCCGCCACACCCCGCTCTTCTTCTGAACGCCACTTGAAACGCATCAAGATTCGTGGCGCCATCATTCAATCACCGAGTTGTCTCGAATTTCTATCATTTTAACTAACGCAAATCACACCTACTCGGTATCTAATTTGTCTCTGCAAGAACGTTTGCACGTACGAGAATCATTTCCTGGAGAAACCCTGCCCGTCGTCGTGTTCACGCCCATCCAGTACCCTGCATCTCAAGTTTCTCCGATTTTATCCCAGATGATTCAATAGACCTCTGCCTGCTCGATTTTTCTCAGTGAACCTCGCCTCCATGAGAGATTTTTCCCTTTCAAGGAGCCTTTTAGCCTCCAGATTGACTGCGCAGTGAACTATCAAACCCCAATTGCAAAAATGGCTCAGATCTGCTCAGATCTGGGCCCAGAGAACGGCTATAGTTAAACCCTATCTGACGTCCCCAGACCTTCCATCCGAACGCCTTCGCACAGCAAGGGTCGCATCAGCGATCTTCAACCCGGGAATCCCTTAAACTTCAACATAAAAAATAACTGGGGTGCTGGAGGCACGCATTTGTTTATATTCCGCGAGCAAAACCTTGACGAAAATGTATTGAGATTGTCGGGAGATCCCCGGCCGATGAACCAGCGCGCGGATTTTGCTTCGGGGGTGTGAACCATGCTGTCGGCGGCGGGGCCAACGCGGTGGACGGCGTGGTGGCGCCCATCGCCCAACGTCCCAGCGCTGACGGCTGGATTCTGCTCGGCCTGTCTCCCTTAACTCAGGCCAACACACTACGCCTCTCATGCGTATCGCAAAACCCAGGAAATTATTGTGCGATATGATCGCGCTGGATCGTGCATCTGGTTTAATCCTGACACCCCGCCCACTGGCTATTATCAATTGATTTGGGGGCCGAAGACGCCTGGGCTCGGAGCGAATACATCACAACACAGGGCATTTCATCGCCTCAGCTCGGGCGGAGGTCATTCAACTCTAACGGCACCAGAATGCCTCCGTTCTGGATTCATTTCTGACCGGTCGATCGGACACCGGTATCGCATGCTTCTTGAGGGCACATTCAAATAGGTGCGCTGCGTGTTTTACTGCCAGCATGGTTGAGCCTTTCAATAGGCAACGACGTGCCTCGCGATTCGTGCCAGATATCTATCAAGAGTGGCTGTATTTCTTACGCAGCTACAAGGATTGAGTTCGTATTACTAAGATCAACGCACAGGACGTTACTTTCGAACCGGAAGGCCCATGTGGGTTCTTTTTAATTGAGCGTAGGTCCTTCGGTGAGTTAAATATTATACTGCGGGAGTGGGAGCCAATAAGCACGGACATCTGATTTCTTGACGGCACCGATGCCCACCTTACCTTGGTCTTATGGCCATGATACTCATGGAATGGCCATGCAGGACAATCGCCGATGGAGCCCCGCACCTGGGCCCGCTGAGCTGATGGACACATCCACAGCCTGACGCCGGGAGGTGAGGCTGGCACACGGAACGCTCCAACGACGATCCACGCAGAACACAGGCCTCGGCGCACACAATCGGAAGTCAGCCTTCGTTTCTTGTGCGCGCTTCGTGCCTGGACCATCCAAAGACCATCCAGCTGCTTGAAATTCGAATTGAATCGCACTCGGATGCATTCCATGCTACAAACGAGGCCGCGGGCGACGTGCATGGCGCCATTAGTATGCGATTAATAGCCAAGACTAATCCGACTAAACGCACCGGGGTCCGTACCTGATAAGATAGAGGAGGTGATCCAGGAGAAGCAGAAGAGGGAAGGGAAATTAGCTGCCGCGATAGTCGGGGTCCGGGACGCTGCCTGGAGAACAAGTCCGATTGCGCGAAGCCAGGATGCAGCCCACGTCATCGCGCACCTCCGTAGAAATTCTGGTAGAACTCGCTAGTGAACGTCTTGGAATCCCGAGAACATCCTGGCAGGCCGAATTGAGCGGGCCCAGCCCTAGTCGTTGCGGATGATGGCGGAACAGACGCATCCGACGCAAGGTGGTGTTCCAGCTGGAGACTAGCCAAAAACTAGGCTCAAATTCTGGACCAAGCGGTATGCGGGTGTGCGCCATGGAGGTAATTAATAGGACTTGAGAACCGTGTTTTTGAGAGGATAGCATTTGGCTAAGACTGTAGATGCTCCCGACCAAGTACTGGAGATGCATTGAGAGATTCTGACTCGCTTTTGGTGGAGCAGCATTATCTGGAATTTCGAGTCGTCGAACCAACGTCGACCTCGAGGTGTCCGTGAATTTTGAAAGCCTCCAGTCAAGGCACCAACGAGGCAACACGTTTTCGGGAGACTTACGCCGTCGTGGGAAGCGGGACCTTCCGCATTGGGCCGAAATGAAGCAAGACCAAAGATTGTGCCTCATCGGGTAATTCAGGCATTTTATTTTGCTTCCGCGACGGCGCCACCAATCTCCTTCACAACGAATCTGTTTTGCTGCCCCATTTCCAGCCTTTATCCGGCTTCAAACAGTCCCTCAGCCAACCATCAGCACTGGTGCATACATGACATGCGGCAATTCATCGCCATTCACAGCCGGGTGAAGATGCATCATACATCGCACTGATCTCTCTGCCGTTGAAGCTTATTATAATATCCCAACCCTGCATATGGTCCCGTGATGTCTTTGGAGGGCGGATCACCGTCGGCTCGACTCGCGCCCGTGTTGCCCGACATCCCGACATCTGCTTGCGCTTTGTGTTTAACCCAGTGTCAATCTTGCCATGGACGTGGTTGGACGACGGCAAGCCGTGCTGCTCGGCATCTCGGCAACCTTGGAGTGTTACACGCTTTTGTGGAAAACATTCCAAATCAGGGTGATGTCCCCGAGGATATGTCAGACTCAAATTTAGATCGCCACTGCCTCCGTTATGTACGCGTTTTCTCACACGACATCACTTTCTCCCTCTTACGACCCACGACTGCAGGGTCTCTGGAAAAGACCTACACTCTTTCTGAATACACTTCCTATCCCACCGCATTTGCGGTCAACACAACATGGCGGCGCTTCTTTACCATTCTCGTCCCCGCCCCCAGGCGGCGCTATCGCTTTGTCGCCTGCTCTTAGCGACCCTCTTAATCGCCCAACCTGTAGCGGCTACTAATGTTTTCACCTCCTACGCAAATGATTTCGTCAATCCCGCAGCTGCTACCGGGCAGTATGCGTCGAATCTTGGCGGCGCGCAAGACACAATCGTAGCATGGGCCAATGAAATGAATTCCTATGGACCATGGAGTGCGTACACGTTCTTGGACACTCTCCCATTTCCTCACCCACTCCTCAGGCGTCACGAATAAGCCAGTCTTGGCTCCCAGTGGCGACAAGCACGATTATATGAGCTGGGCGCCATAGTACGGGCTCCTCCACGTATTCCCTTGTCACTTGCCCATCATTCTGTAGTCAATGGCCAGACTGCTCCCACGCCGGCAACACAACCGTCTTAACTCCCGAGCAAAGTAATGTTCTCAACTAACCCGGGTGAATTTGTCTAATCAAGTTATAGTGTGGAAAACCTGTGCATACGTTTTCCGAGACGGGCAAGTGAACCCGGACCGCACGACCATCAACGACTTCCAGTCGTTCTTCAATCTGTCGGATGCGGTCCTCTACAACTCCCTTGCCTCTACGTTCCAGAACCAATCTTCGTCGATCTACTCCCAGAACGCCGGTGAGCCTCGTTCATCCCCTTTACAGTCTGTCCGATTCCCTAAATTTACACTTTTGGATGGCCAGTCAAGTTCATCAAGGCCTGGTTTCTCGACGCCGACACATCAATGAACCCGAATCTGAATTATGCCCAAATGAACCGAGGACCCACTGGACAGAATGGTGAGCGCCGAACACAAAATAAGGCCCGTCGCCACGGTGCAGCAATTTACCTTTATTTTTAGGCGCATATACAGGTGTTCTGTGAGTGCGGAGATACCATCTTCGGCGACGCTTTATTGACCGGCATCTCGGACATAGTGATCTAAGAGGGTTCGCCAAAATAGCGTCGGGCATCCGTGCGTCTGCCGAGCTCCATGCACCCTGCCGTTCTCACCGTCTCACCGCATTTAGTGATTCTGCGAAACCACAGCAGCCCAGATTGGACGGCGGATATCGACAGCCAGATGGCCGCCTGGTGCAAGAAGTATATCGACTGGCTTCAGACATCTCCCTCAGGCAAGCAAGCTGGTGATGCAAAAAAGTACGCGTCCTATATGATGAGCATTTTTGGAACAAGCAAGATTGACAGTCCGCAGCAATCACGGAACGTTCTACGTAAACCAACTCGCGGCCCTTAAGCTCCTCGTTAACGACACTGCCGGTGCGACGACGCTGGGACGGGCTTACTTTGGCGGGCTATTCAAAAGCCAGATAGCGTCCAATGGCGATCAGGTCCGTTTTTTCTCTTTATATCGCGGTTTCCCGTGTAATAACCTCGGATCAGCCCATGGAAGCCACTCGTTCGCGTCCGTTCCATTACAGGAACTTCAATATAGCGGGCATGATTGTCAGTCTATCTCGGCAACCCTCCTCTTGTGCCTCCTCACACCTCATACTTGCAGACGAACGCGCGCCTCCTCAAGTACGCTGACCCAACCTCGAACGACTGGAACACCACCAGCAACGGGGCCACCATCCAGACCGCGGTCGACTTCCTGATGACGACGAACCCGAGCGCGACGAGCGAGGCGAACGTCACCGCGGAGATCTACCCCAACGTCGCAGCCGTCGCGGCGACATACGGCGACCCCACCGGCAAGTACGTCAGTTTCCTGAACTCGGGGGGCTTCCCGTACGGTCAGGACGCGAGCTTCCTATGGGACCAGCCGCTGGCGGGGGGTACCCTGAGCGTGACTAGCAACAGTTCAAGTTCGGGTTCGGGTTCCGGTCCGAGCGCTACGGCCCCGGCGGGCGGAGCGACACGCCCGAGGCTGGAGTTGTGGGTACTGAACGGCCTTCTCCTGGCGCTTGGCTGGCGGCTGTGGTAAGCGCGAAGCGTACGCATACCCGTGGACGATCCTATAGACTGTATAGATACCTGATTCCCGTGTAAGTACTAACTGGACATGATTGTGGTAATTATCTTGGTCAGCGGTGTAAATAGCAAGACGCTACTAGTACTACTCCCAGCCATGATCCACCCCGCGCGTGACTAGACATAACGGTGAGCGAAATCACTCGGAACGGAATGGCAACGTCAAGCACCTGGGATTTCTGTCAAGGTTAACATTCCGCGTTGCACAAGCGAAGGGAGCAAAGACCACATCGCTCCCGACCACTTTGAGAAGGGGGGTCTACCCGGTTCGACAAACACCTTTATTTCCACCATCTTCAAAGAGCTGAGATGAACAGCGAACTCGTCGATCGTATCATTCAACTGGTCCCAGCGGAAGACGTGAACACCCGATTGTATAGGTCCCTCGATAGTGATTGTTTCGAGGCGACTATCGTGCGGACAGGCCGTGAACAGGGCAGATAGCAGCTGGAAAATTCTGCTCGTGAGCAAGTGGATCGAGCGCAGATTCGGGCTGAAAATGAGCTCGATTGACGCTGGCTGAGCCCCTGTAAACAGTTAAGGATAATCTTGGGAAGCAGCTGTATGGCACTTACAAGGCTCACTCGGGTAAATCAGTCGCAGATGCTCCACCGCACCAGAGCCAGTTACTATCTTGTCCATCCACTCCGTCGAGGCCGTCACGACGCAGAGTGATTTGACACGGGCTAAATCAATTCGTGGATTTGATAGATAGAGAGAAATGGAGTCGCCGGAGGAGTCTGAGACGAGGAGGGACCGGAGCTGGGGGCGCCATGGGTCTGAGTCGGGCCAGGGCTTGCGCTGGTCCCACTGCTGCGTAAAGTACACACGCGACAGCGAAAACTCCTTCAGCGAGGTGGCCTCGCTGAAGAGGGACAATAGTTGGCAGGGCGACTCGACCACGATCCCGCGAAGTTGAACGGCCTCGAGATTGGGGGAAGAGAATACTTCCGCCAGCGCAGATTGCAGCGTGCGGCCCATCTTGTTCCAGTTCATGCTGAATTTTCCGGCGGAGTTCCAATCCGCGTGCGAATTTTCCACAAGGGATATCCGCCGCAGATCAAGGAGAGGGAGGACAAGGGAGAGTGTCCGTCCAGCCATAATCCAGGTCACATGGGGCTCTGTTAGGTACTGACCCTCCTCGTCGTACTCGAACGACGTCTCCGAGCCGACCAGCACAATGCACAGTTCGTCGACAAGCGATGCTATGTGGGGAGACGAAGTGAGGCACACCGGCGACTGCCAAATTTCGGCACAGCCGAGGTGTAACTCGAAACGTAAAGCTAGGGTTAGGGTTAACCTTATATAGTATATCTAATCTTATCTATGTCCTTATAAGGCTAACCCTAACCCTAGTATTACGTTTCGAGTTCCACCTCGGCTGTGCCGAAATTTGGCAATCACCGGTGTGAGGAGCTTGTAAAGCTTCTGGCAGGGGCTTTGGCAGTTTTTGCCAGCCGGAGGCGGTGTAATTTCGATCTTTCTGAATATGTGAGTCCGGGTTGAGCTAACAAATGTGCGTGCAGCGAGGGAACAGGATTTAAGAGCGGGAATATCGTCGTGGAGATTATCGACAATGAGATCGACAAGCTCTTGTGGGACGGGATCATGGGGCATAGCAGCAGATCGGAGTCGGAATAGAGGGCTGGCTGAACGAGGACTTGAGTCCGACCTGAGCATTGAGAGAGGACTCAGAGGTGGGCAAATAAGCCTGTCGATCAGTGGCCGTGCCAGTGTTTCGGCTTGCTCTCCAATTGCTCTCGGCAGAGAATGGCGCCGGGTAATTCCGCTGATAAACTGATGGGTCACGACGCAAAGCATTCCCTCGCTGATTGCACTTTGCAACGCCAGTTACGCCACCCGACCGAGAATCGGCAGAACTACCTTTGTTGGCATTTGAACGGGGGATGTATAATAGGACAAGTACGGGGCAGTGCCCAAGCAGTGCCACTAAATATTGAACGGCGATCATGTTTTTTGATACCTGGAGGAGTCCGTGATCCATAGCTTCAAGAATTCAGGGGACTATGAACTTGCGTGCAACAGACTCCAGAGGGTTAGAGAAAAAAAGTATACCATCAGCTACTGTATCTTGGTTCGTGAAGCTGGAGTCCATCTTATTCGCGAAACTGTAGCCGTCTGTTGAAGCGTCATCGTCAAAGCGTCGTAGCAATCAGCATATAGGAAAAGCCTGAGATGGCATATTTATCGAGAATGTGGCTGCGATGGGACCCACAACGTTACAGAAGGCCGCCTGTGTCATGCACGAAACTCGAACACCAGATGAGCAATGTACAAAATAATTTAATCGGCTGCCAAATTAACGCGACGGACCTGAAGGCCCGGCGCAAGCCCCACTGACGTGGTCCTGTGGACGCGTTTGGGACGCGTTATTCACGCGTTTTTTGCCCTCCACAGCCGCGTCGCCCAAGTCTTCTTTTTTTCGTGTCGCGCTCGAAGTTCAAAGCTGGATGGGGACCCACTCCGAGTCCTCGGACTTGATGAAACGCGTTGAGGTACTACATGCCATTCAGAACCTTGACATCGGGGAGGACACTCGGGTAGGGCATGACACCATCGATCTCGTGCTGCAGCTTGCGCAGAATGTCTTGACGGCGCGGCAGCTCCCAGAGAAAATACGTCAGCGAGGTGGAGGTTGTGTCCATGCTGGCAACCCCGTAAGTAGCAGGCTCCGTATTCAAGACGCCCTATGCCTAAAGGAAGAGCCCACATATGACCCATCGCATCGCTGATAACGTCGCCTTCGGACATCGTCTCGCCGTTCGGGTACTTGTGCACAAGGAGGCGGGGCACCATGAACGACTTCTCAGCGTCTTCCGAGGCGAAAGAAGAATCTTCGGAGGAGCAAGACGACAAGCGCGACGACGAACGGCTGAGCGTGGGGAAGGTGGACAGAAAGTGTCAGGGGGTGGGCGCCACAACAGTGGGGGTGGGGATGGCGGGCACCTTGCCGGCATTCACCTGTGCGCGCATTTCGCAGACCCGGGTGGAGACGAATTCCGCCATGATCTTGTCGGAATCGTACAGAAGTCTGAGCCGAGCGTTGGGGATCTGGCACACGAGGTTCCATGCCCAGGTAGGGACGGTGCTTCGCTGAGAATAAACCGAGGATTAGTGAACTAGTCAACGAAGAGGCGAGACGGAAAAGGTAACTCGGGGATAAATATAAATTGCCCAAGAAGGACAAGTGGGAAGATGGCAAGGAAGACGCGTCCGTAAGGTGTGGGGTTAAAAAGAAAAGCCACGTACCAACACGCCGCGCTTGGGGAAGTCGCCGATGGCCGCCGCCAACCCGTTCTCAGCCTCCAATACCCACTTACTGACTGCGCCGAGCCGGAAGCCGTGAGACGATGAGACGACGATGTCGAGTGCGAGCTACGAGGACGCGCGGCCAGTCAATGCAGAAGGAAAGGTCGAGCGTAAACTTACGTTTTGGAACAGATCAGCATTCTCCTGGCTGCCTTGACTTAGTCCAGCGGGGTCTAGGCAGGGAGCCGGTGGAGAGTCTGCGTAAGAGGTCAGTCCAGGGCGGAAGCGACCGTCAAAAAGGAAGGAAAACAAGAGGACAGAGCGCAACCGAAACGTCAAGAGGACCCTGTCGGCAACGCGGGCTGACTGAGCTCGTCGGGGGTCCCGTACAGCCGGGATGCGAGCTTCCTCTGGGACCAGCCAGTGGGCGGTACCTGCAAGGCAAACGGAGGTAACACCTCCAGTTCGAGTTCGGGTTCGGGTTCAGGTTGGAGTACTACGACCCCGGGGAGCAGGGTGATGCGCCTGCGGCTGGATTTATGGGTACTGAACCTCTGGCGCGTGGCTGACGGCTGTGGCGAGTTTGATGAGTGAGTAGCATATACAACACCCGTGTACGATCCGCATAAACAGCTGCATTCACGTGTAAATAACAACCGAACAGGATTATGGTAGTTATCTTGCGTTGAGGTCAATGGTATGACGGTACTACTCCCAGCCATGATGCACCCCGTGCGCGACTACAGACATAACAATGAGCGAAATCAACCTGGATGGAAACGACGCGTACCCGGGATCTCTGTCAAGGTTAACATTCCGCGCTGCACAAGCGAAGGGAGCAAAGACCACGTCGCTCCCGACCATTCTGAGAAGAGGGTTCTACCCGGTCCGACAAACACCTTTATTTCCACTATCTTCAAAGAGCTGAGATGAACAGCCAACTGGTCGATCGTATCATTCAACTGGTCCCAGCGGGAGAAGTTAACACCCGATTGTACTATAGGTCCCTCGATAATGATTGTTTCGAGGCGACTATCGTGCGGACAGGCCGTGAACAGCGCAGATAGTAGCTGGAAAATTCTGCTCGTGAACAAGTGGATCGAGCGCAGATTCGGGTTGAAAATGAGCGCCATTGACGCTGGAGCCCCTGTAAACAGTTAAGAACAACCTTGGGAAGCAGCTGTGTGGCACTGACGAGGCTCGCTCGGGTAAAACAGTCGTAGATGCTCCACCGCACCAGAGCCAGTTGTCTGGGATACTATCTTGTCTCTCCACTCCCACGTGGAGTTCGCGATAACCGCGACGCACAATGATTTGACGCGGGTTAAATCAATTCGTGGATTTAATAGATAGGGAGCAAGGTTGGAGCCGGAGGTGTCAGAGACGAGGAGGAATCGGAGCTGGGGGCGCCATGGGTCTGAGACGGGCCAGGCCTTGCACTCGAACCTCCCCTGTGTAAAGTACACACGCGACAGCGACAACTCCTTCAGCGAGGTGGCCTCGCTGAAGAGGGACAATAGTTGGAAGGGGGACTCGATCACGATCCCGCGCAGTTGAACGGCCTCGAGATTGGGGGAAGAGAATACTTCCGTCAATGCAGATTTCAGCGTGTGGCCCATCTTGTTCCAGTTCATGCTGAATTTTCCGGCGGAGTTCCAATCCGCTGGCGAATTTTCCACAAGGGATATCCGCCGCAGATCAAGGAGAGGGAGGACAAGGGAGAGTGTCCGTCCAGTCATGATCCAGGTCACATGGGGCTCTGTTAGGTACTGACCCTCCTCGTCGTACTCGAACGACGTCTCCGAGCCGACCAGCACAATGCACAGTTCGTCGACAAGCGGTGCTATGTGGGGAGACGAAGTCAGGAGCTTGTAAAGCTTCTCGCAGGGGCTTTGGCGATTTTTGCCAACCGGAGGCGGTGTTATTTCGATTTTTCTGAATATGTGGGTCCGGGTTGAGCTAACAAATGTGCGTGCAGCGAGGGAACAGGACTTGAGAGCGGGAATATCGTCGTGAAGATTATCGACAATGAGATCGACAAGCTCTTGTGAGATGGGGTCATAGGCCATAGCGAAAGGATCGGCGACGAAATAGAGAGCTGGTTGAACCAAGACTCGGCTGAGTCCGACCAGGTCAGAATAAGCAAATGAGAGAAGGTGGCTGAGGAAGCTGTCGATCAGTGGCAGTGCTTCGGCTTGCTTTCGGCAGCGCTCATCAAGATGACAAACTGATGGATCACCAAGCAAACAATTCCCGACCCTCGCTGATTGCAACACCGGCCCGACCGAGAATCGGAAGATTAGAAGCCACAAATGACCAGAGTATCGCAAAACTAACGATCCGATAGCGAATCGGCGGATTAGCCGCCAAAACATGACAGGAAATCCTGATTAAGACCTGCTCACTGACAGGAGCCTTCTCCGGCAACTCGGACGCGCCCAGATATAAAGCCCGTCGCGGAGACCTAGTTCCAGCACGAACCCGCAGAGTCGCAATGTCGTCCCAACTCTTCCAACCCGTTAATCTTGGACCTATTTCCCTCAACCATCGTGTTGTTCTCGCGCCGCTCACCCGACTGAAAGGAGACGCGAACCATGTTCCTCTCCTCCCCTTGGTCAAAGACTACTACGCGCAGCGCGCAAGCACGCCAGGTACCTTCCTCATCGCCGAGTCTAGCCTCATCGCCGCCAAAGCAGGGGGTTACCCCAACATGCCTGGCATATGGAGCCGGGATCACATAAACGCGTGGAAGGAGGTGAGATTTTCGCTGCTCATGATCAACTCATGATGCACAATTCACTTAACTCTCGGGTACAGGTCGTCGACGCCGTCCATGCAAAAGGCTCTTTCATCTTCCTGCAACTTCTGGCATTGGGACGCGGGGCAATACCGGCCGTACTGAAGGCCGAAGACCCGGCCTTTTCGCTTGTTTCTGCTTCTGATATCCCAATCGTGGAGGGCGGCGAGAAACCCCGACCGCTTACCGTTGCCGAAATTGAGGAATACGTCGGTTTGTTTGTGCAGGCTGCCAAAAATGCCACGGAGGCTGGCTTTGACGGCGTTGAAATTCACAGTTCGCTCTAAATTTCTACGTCCTCATAGTTCATCGCTCATCGCACCGACAGATGCCAACGGTTGCATCCTGGATCAGTTTATCCAAGATGTTTCGAACAACCGCACCGACGCCTACGGTGGCAGCGAAGTGAAGCGAGCTCGCTTGTCGCTCGAGGTCATCAAGGCTGTCGCCGAGGTCGTTGGTGAGGACAGGACGGCCATCCGCTTCTCCCCTTGGAGCCCGTTCGCCGGTGAGATCTGCTCTCGACGCTGTGTATCTGCCCTCCTAATTTCCTCCTTAGGAATGGGCATGGCCAACCCCATCCCAACGTTCAGCCACATCGTCTCCGAGATCAAGCGTCTCCACCCCAAGCTCGCGTACATCCATCTTATCGAGCCCCGAATCAGCGCGGATTCGAGCATCGACCCATCGGCGGACAACGCCGCACAATCGAACGACTTCATCCGCGACATTTGGGGTGACCGCCCACTCATCAGCGCAGGGGGATACACGCGTGAGACAGCCATCAAGTTGGCTGAGCGCAAAAATGCCCTCGTGGCGTTTGGACGGACGTTCATCGCCAATGTATGAGTTCTTCTTGTCGACCGACGGTCGCCTAATCGCTCCCTTTTAGCCCGACTTACCGCTGCGCTTGGAGAAGAATATTCCACTGCACCCATACGACCGTTCCACCTTTTATCTGCCTGGACAAGACGTCCCCACTGGGTATACCGACCAGCCGTTTGCGGCGCAGTCGTAAAGTTAGATTAGAGGCCATAGATCTTAGAATCCCGCATGTCAGCTCTGAACTTGGTTCAAATAAATTAATACGCAAACGGAGGGGAAGTATAGCTACATTCTCATTACCACCCAGTCAACAGGGACGAGGATAGCAGCAGGAAAGGAACAGCCGCCAACTGCGCATGCGCTCGCACGGCAGATGATGGCGTTTTTGTCGAGATCAAGCCGATTCGCAGCGATGATTTATTCCTGAGGCACGTATCAGAATCGCACGCGCACCCAATTTTTGCGCGTTGCTAATCACATCCGACGTGTTGCCAGCGGAGCCATTCCGCTCACAAGGAAACTTCAAGGAAAGATGGCGACCCAGGGCGTAGAGGATGTGCTCTGGGCAAAGTGCGTCTTGTCGAACTGCATGGCCATGGCTTCGATAACATATATAAGGACCCGTCGACTAAACGGATACTTGTCAGGCCGGTAATTATGCAACCAGAGACTGTCATGTACGTTGTCAGAGACAGAGTCACATTCCCTTCATCCGGGAGTTCGAAGATTTGAGTGTCCACCGTGCTGTGGTCCCCGAGAGATCGTCATCTTCATGCCAATTGAATACCATCTGGCCGGCCGAGTTCAGCGCTGGGTGCAGTTTGACCGGATCGAAGTTTCTGGATGCATTCTGCATGAGTGTGAGACGGCTAGGCGTGAAATTCCGACTCACGCTGCAGAGACTGGAACCAAAGATGCGGCGTCAGCAATCTGGGGCCCAAGAATTCCAAGGAGAAGAATGGATCCCAGTAGTAGTCGAATCATATATGCAGTTGTGTTCAAAAATGAAAAGAAGAGAGGTGAACAGCCAGTAGATAAGATCGATAAACCATATCGGGTAGTAGTCTCGGCGATTGAAACGTTAGTTACAGAAAGTTTGAGATGCACAGAAACATAACAAAAAAATTTCAATTTTCAGTATGAGAAGCCATCCGGGTTCTCACTGGGACTCTATTCCAGACGGCAAGGTTCTGGAAATCTACCCGTCCAGATCGCTCCTGTTCCGTCAAGGACGAATGTTTGGATTCTGGAATGACGCAGGTGGAGAGTAAAAAACGCGTAAATACAATACCAAAGAAGGTCCGCAGTTGAATCTCTTTCCTCGCTTTCGATACCTCTTCATATAAATAGTGTGCCATAATTGCTTGAACGCAGAACTTGATTTTACCTCGAGATTTGCAGGATAGGGAAGAATGCGGAAGGAAAGGGGGAAGAGACTTTAAACTGTGTGTATATTATAGTAGCCCTGGAAGCAAACATCACTGCATACCGCTGGACCGACCGTGGGCAGTCATTTTGCAAGGCAAAGTCTCGACTCTCGAGGGTGACAAAAGTGGTTCCATCCAAAGAAATCCGAATGAAGGCGAGATTAAGCGCCAAGTCTGACCAGGACGCCGCTCGACTCACCGTGTTTTGACTATGACAAGGGGATGTACTGTCCCACATCACGGCTTTTGCCAAAACGAGCGCTCGGCGGTTGTTTGTTTATGTCTGTTTGACGACCAAACACCCTCCCTTCCTCAAGAGTCAACGCGCCTCCTCGCGTCTCCTTGCCCTCAGCATGTCGCTCTTCGGCCAGCCTGCCCAGCAGCCGCAACAGCAGACCAATACCAATCTCTTTGGCGGGGCCAATAACGCACCCCAACAACAGCAGCAGCAGCAGTCAGGTGGCCTCTTTGGTGCATCCCAGAACACTGGCACGTCGTCCATCTTCGGCCAACCGAACAACAACGCGCAGCCGGCTCCATCGCTTTTTGGGAGTACCAGCAATACCAACGCCAACCAGGGCGGCGGGCTGTTCGGTAGCACCAACACCGCCCAGGGCGCGAGTGGCGGGCTGTTTGGCGGCCAGCAGCAGCAGCAGCAGCAGCAGCAGCAGCCACAGGGGCAACCAACGAGCGGGCTCTTCGGAAGCACGCAGCAGAACCAGCCCTCTGGCGGCCTTTTTGGCAACACCCAGCAGCAGCAGCAGCAGCAGCAGCAAGGCGCGCAGACGCAGCCCAACACCGGTGGCCTCTTCGGAAGCAACACCGGGGCGGGCCTGTTTGGCCCGCGACCAGGAATCTCCGGGGCCCCGACGCTCCCCAGTCTCAATACGAATCCGACGGGCGGGAGCTCTCTGTTCGGCGGAAGCACCAATACGCTGGGACAGCAGCCCACCCAGCAGCAGGGATCCTCCAGCTTCTTTTCTCAGCCCGCGCAGAACCAGAACCAGAACCAGCAGCGGCCGGGCCTCTTCGGCGGTGCACCCAGCACCAGCAACATCTTCGGCGCCAGCACCAACAACAATAACGGCAACAAGCCCGCATTCGGGCTGGGACTGAGCCTTGGTGGCCAGCAGCAGCAGGGGCAGCAGCAACAGAACTCCCTAGGGGCCTCGACGCTCACGGCTAGCGCCCTCCGTGGGCCCGCGCCTGGGGCGGGCGGCGCAGGGCAGCAGCCGGCTGATGCGCAGACGCAGTTTGCGCGGCTCACCACGCGCATCGAGGGCATCACCGCCGCGTGGAACGCTCAGTCGCCCCAATGCCAGTTTCAGGTGCGTCGTCAGTCCTACCTACTACAGCGGCTCGTAGCTGACACCCGTCCAGTATTTCTTTTACAATCGCGTCGACCCGAACCAGGTCGGGTTGTATGGGCGGCCGCCGAACGCGACGAACGACACGCTGTGGGCCAAGGCCGTGCGGGAGAATCCGGATCCGACGTGGTGCGTGGTGTGCTCACCGCCCTCATTGTACTGCGTTCATACTCGAGAGATAGCTTGGTCCCGGCGATCGCGGTGGGATTCGACGACTTACGACAGCGCGTCGACGCACAGGGACAGCAGGCGGCGGCACATCAGGACCGGCTGAAGGTGCGTCTCCTCTCATCTCCCTTGCTCATCGCTCATCCCTCACCAATCGCCCCCCAGGAGCTGAAAACGCGGCTGGAAACGCTCTCCTCGACGCAACACCAAAACAGCGCGCGCATCGCGCGCTTCGCCGCGCTGCAGACGCAGCTCACGCACCGCCTCCTCGCGCTCGCGGCACACCTGCACCTGCTCGTGCCCGCGCTGCGCTCGTCCGGGCTGCGCGCCGAGGAGGAGGAGCTGCGCGGGTGGCTTGAAGGGCTACGCGAGGAGATCGGCGTGCGCGGCGGCGGCGGCGGGCGCATGCGCGGGAAGCTCGGCGAGCTATGGGCGCTCGTCGGCGCGCGCGAGGGCGCGCATGCGCAGCACGCGCCCGGCGGGGAGTGGAAGGTCGTCGACGAGGACGGGCTCGCACGGATCGCGCAGGTAGGCGCCTTCGTGGCTCTGTTGTGTCACTGCGAGTTGGCTGACGGGGCACGCAGATCTTGGGGGAGCAACAGGCGGGGCTGGTGCATCTCACGAAGGTCCTCAAGGGGGATCTGGCGGACATCAATGTTGTTCTGAAGGGCGGTGGCGCGCAGAGAGGGGAGGAGGGAGAGAGCGAGGAGGTGTGGGGGTCTCGTCGATCCAGATAGCGTGTCTTTCTTTTTTCGGGCACAGATGTATCTGTATCCTCACACATACTCGCTATCTTCGACGCTGACGTCAGGGTCGCCGTGGCACGACACCTCCCACCCTTTACGCGGTGGACTGCTTTACTTTCCTTGATGGATTTGTCCCGCAATTCGACGACTCACTTTTGGCTACCTTCATGCGGGTTACGTCACCACGCCGGATCGGGACAGTCACTTTCGCCAACTTTCGCCGCTGCAAACCGTCTCATTCGAATCTTTTATAAGTAACGGCTGCACATCGACAAAAGTTCATGAAGTTACTTTGGCCAGCACCCAAGCCATCTTATGCCAGTCCCTCCAAGAATCCGGGTATGAACTGGGATGCTCACCTGATTCTCAAGTGATTTTTGACGGCCACCGCTCCATCCGGTTCCTTCCGAGCTGTGAACTTCTGCGAACCTCATTCTGAAGCAAGATACATATCAGTAGAACATTGCAATCTTTTGCTTGGCCGGTGCAGCGTCAGGTTCTCGACACGACCGAAGGGCTTCCCAGTTTTGATTGGCCGGCGAGTTTTTTAAATGCATGCCTAGGTCGACATACGAATGGACGGATGTTGTCATGTAACTGACGAAGGATACACTCAACGGCGTCCCGATCGGATAAGTATCAATCCGTGATTAGTGTACGGCTGCATGCTCCAGTCGTGTACGTACGCTACGTGACTGTCCCAGTTTGAAAACCATCTCCAAAAAATGTCTATTGTTACAAATGTACATGTAGTATTATAATTCCACTCGTCAGAGTTTGGGATGTTTGCGGTCGCTCACCATTCCGCTCAGTTACCCGCTCCTGCCGATCGAAGTCATGCAGGAGCATACAATGGGAAGCGGTCATACTCTGACGCCTAACGTCAATTTTTGCAGTTGCTCGGTCCGTTGGCCTTGGGCGAAGCGCCGCGTCACGGTGTGCGAGAGCTCGTAGACGTGGTCAGTCTTGAATTGATCTTGAAAGTTCGATCCTCCGATTTCCAGAACGCCCAGACCCGTATAAGATCCTTCATCCAAGGTCAACAATATTCATCGATGTCAGCCAGAGTAGACATACCATTTGAGATCCAAATATTAAAGCAGCTGCGGTAGGCACTAGTGCGTTGCATGAGCAATCAACCCTAATCTCGAGTGAACAGGACGACAAACATAATGCTAGCAGGAAGTTATAGACCGGGAATATTCGGCCCACGAGCTGGGGCACGTATGTTGTGAAACTGAGCCTACGGTCTCGGCGGTTATTTTCTGTAGGCCGCATGAGGTGAGGATACTTACGCGAGTCCAATTATGGGGAGGATCCCGAAAACCGAGATGCGGATGATGATGCTCAACGACACAGCGTGTTCGTCCCGTCGTTGGAGTGCGCGAAACGCACGCCAGTTCCGGGCGAGCAGGATCGCTGTTAACACTATCCAATTAACTTCGGTCAATTTGAGCTTAGTGTGTAGATCTGGTGTCACTCGCCTTCGATCAGGAGCGCCACGGAAGTTGCGAACACGACAAAGCCGGCGCCGACGATAGCTCTGGTGGATATCAGTGCCAATTAGCTCACATGAGAGGAGGACAGACGGTATTGGATTCGCGAGATGGCAGTAGAAACCACCCGGCTCCAATTCCACTTGATCTGGATTCAGAATTCCCAGCTAGATTCCTCGTTAAATATACAATCCACCCAGGTGAACCGGAGAATAGACGTACAATTAAAATCCAGAGAAACATCACGAGGTACAATGTCGGAGGGACGATGATTAGCTGGCCCAGAGGTAGATTAGCTTGACTTGGGAACGGGATACTGCTGACTCTGACTCACGCAAAATATATAACAAGGGTGCACGTCGCCGTGCTTGAGTCGAGAGGAGACGTTAAGATACAACTTTTGACCGAGAGGTCAGTTCGATAATACGATGAACCAACCAAGGAAGCCTCACGTGTAGTATGAGTGATAGGGTAGCAAATCCAGCGCTGCCATCGCCCAATTCAATCGACGGGCCCCCTACAACATAGACTAAAATACACTCACAACGGGCGCGAAGCATACATCAGCGCCGAGTCCACGACGCACGACGCAAACGACGGCGGTGGATCCGCGTGCGTTTGGTGCTCCACGACGAGGAGGGGCGTAACGCAAAAGGCCATCCACGCGAGTATGTATGTGTACCACGTCGATACGCGCTTGACGCACGGGGAGAGGACGGCTGTGAGAAATATGACGGCGAGCAAACCGAGGCCGATGCTGGAGAGGACGTTGAATGCCATGACCATGCCTTGCAGGGAATGATCTGACGGTGCCTCGTCTGCAGTTAGAGATTGAAAATGAGTTAGCAGTACGAAGCAAATGAAGCGGCGGACCTCGAGGCAAGGACGGGACCATGGTGGGCGACCCAGTGTGGTCGGTGACAAGGGGAGCAAAAGACAGGAGATTGGTAGCAGATCCATGATGGAAATCTTATGTACGGCGCGCCAAAAGCTTGTTTAATTAATTACGGGACCGTCCTCGGTCGGTCCAGCCGTATGCAGTGATATTTGCTCCCACGGCCACTATAAGTAGGCACAATCTGTCGCGTGGCATCGCTCAGGCTGCGCGGGTGATAAGAGTCAATCAGTGAGTCGAGTTGCGTACCCGACTTCACACGTGCGCAGAGGAAGGGTTGCGGGTAGATTTAAGCCTCGGGCTGGGACGACCTACGTCTCAGTAAACCCAGTTTCGAAATCAAGCGCAGTTTCCACCAAATTAGCCAGATAGACGAAGCAAGACGCAGAACGTAAGCCTTTGTTTTTTGGCATTGCCATGGGTACCGTTAGGATCGCCGTTAAGATGATAGTGAAGTATCGCCGCGTTCGCGGCAGGATCCAAGACTGTGGAGAGAGGCGGCGGCAATCCGTCCAAAGAGGCTAGAGCCGATGCCAATCTCTGAACTCTTGAGTCAATGCTAGTCAGTGCCGTAAAGCTGATCTTTCAGGTTTCTGCCATCTTTGTTCATTTGTCGTATGTCGAGGGATTGGAAATTCTCCAAACCAGTGCTGGCTGCGCTTGAGCTCGGATGTTATCCGAGTCAGAGGTTGCGTCGTAAGCGATGGGATGATCAGGGACGGATTGGGGCGGAAGAAGACGGAAGCAACCTGAGATGCACAGCCACATCCAGCCTGAAATCAATCTGACCTCCTCCAATCTGACATTTCTTCTTCACGCTGAGCGCGACGGTACCTTAGCGAAAAAAACTCGAACACTCAAGCAGATTGCGAGAGTCTACATGTCTAGGATATTATTTTTTCTTGGTAGTAAAAGAGCGTTTGAACAAATCTAGTGGGTGTTTCAAAGCCCCACATGCTTCAAGCATACACGTTGATCGAATTGAAGTCGAAGAATGCATCAGTGAACGCAGCGGGATTGTTGTTCACGAAATCTATCGAACCGTCAGGACTTTTTTCCAAATTTGAAATAGGTCCCGGCACGCACCATCGCAGGTCGAGGACAGCCAGAAGACGCATAGACCGAGGCCTCCCCAGCCCACTGGCCACCTTTGGGGGGTCAGTTGAGTTCTCGGACGAAGGAAGGACGGAGATTTACAGAAGGTCAGATTGATGATGATGTTATGCGCGACGAACATGTCTGCGATGTCGCAGTGGTGCTGGGGAAGCTGGCAGATCGGGGTTCCCTGTCAATCGAAGGTCAATGGCCGATATTAACAAGCGTCAGCTACCATACCCAGCCATCAGTGATAACGGTCGACCCGCCCGCGACAACATCGCTTGGCACGTTGGGATCGTTTCGAGCCCAAAACCAGACGAGATCGCCGCGTTGGTGCGTTCCACGGCGTACCTGGAATATTTTCAGCGCTGTTTCCTTGAGCCCATGAACAAAACAAATAAGTACCAGCCGCCTCCGTTGGCATTGAAGGCCGGACCATAGCTCGTGGCTTCAGCGAACTTGACCCCACACCCAGAATTCGAGTTGACGCTGGTGTCGCAGTCCAGCTGCAGAGGGGTGCTAAACTGAAAGTCAGCGTCGAGATGCGGCGGACGAAGGAAGGCGGGCCCACCCAGTCTCGGGCCGTGAGGCAGCCATAGAGCAGCCTGTTAAAACGTTAGTTCATGGATAGCCGGGAGAGCGGGTATCTTACCTGGCGCAGTGTGAAGCGTAGCCTGGTTGCTGCCTTGATCGTTGACACCCTCCACAATATCGGTTTCGCCCTAAATTTATGATAAGCGAGCAGGTCGCCCAGGCCACGAAGAGGAAATATATGTACCCCGTAAGGCCAAGTACCTCCCGTCTCCCACCTGTAGGATATAAATATCGATCGTTGACACCATAAAGGAATCTTACACCGCCGGCCAAGTGCTAAGTCGTCCAGGTCAGTAAACGGCAAATTCTCAAAGGCAATCCGTCTCACCCGCAGCCCTGGGGCATATGCGCCATGTCGAATCTAGATCCAACCATGTAAGCAGATGTAGGTTGTCCAAGCCAGACGAATAGCGTACACCGCGACGTGCGTAGAGTATGCACTCTTCGAGCTCAGCCGAACGGACATTCTCCCCGCACCGGCCGGGTCAAGGACCGTTTTATCATCGGCGCGGAGGATGAAAGTGTTCCCAGACGCAAATGTGAGATTGGCGCTCATCGCCGTAGCTTGGTCGACATAGTTGCTACAATGTAATACATGAGTGGGCATAAAGACAGAGAATGCGTAGGACTCACACCCGACCGCTGGTGGGATCAGGGACGGCCTCGAAGTTGAACGAATTATAAAAGGCTTCCCCGACGATGTGTTCGGACATCTGGTAGGTGGCGCCGAGGGCGGAGGCCGCGAAGGAAAGAGCGAGGAGGGGCGCGTGCATTCTGATGGCACCGTACATGACTGATTAAAGAAGGTATGGGGTGAATATTAATGAGACGGGACGCAGTGATGTCCTTTTTATGCCCTGGATCTTGCGTATTATTATCATGTCGAATTGCACAAGATTGGCGCGGCAAAAACAAATTCCCGCATGGGATAGAGGTTTGGGTGATTGTTCGTCGACCAGGCCACCACCCACGACAAATAGCTGCGGGACAACTGGGGACCGAAAGATCCATTCCTAGATAGGACTGCGAACGTTCGACCGTCCAGAGAAGAGGATATACTCGAGGGAAAGGTGTGCCTTAGCCTTAGAATAACGCCACAGGCAGGACTTGTTTCATTTTGGACTTGCCGGATGTTAAAAATCCGGAATTTGGAGAGATTGGGACCATGGTGACGGCGCGGGACAAGAGCTTCTTTTCACGTTCCTGGGTAGATCGCGCCAGAGCAGGGTTGGATGGAGTGGGAAATGATGCGCAATCACCCAGGAACCGGGGCAACTTGAACCAGAGGCAACCGTGGCTGGTAACCATGGATCATTTAAATTGGATGAAGACGATCACGGTCTCGTGACTGAGATTCACAAAAAAAATCAAATTCGACAGATAACGATGAAATCGTACATGCCGAAGTTTCCCCCCTTGTTTTTGCCTTGTTCAGGTTCCTCAGTAGTGAGGAATATTGAGTACGGCCGGGCCGAGAGAGGGCATGAATACTTTGAGAGGCTCTGTCGTTGCTCACCGAGATGACTCCCACGTTGCGGTCGTGCCATGGGCTCCAACGTATGAGTTAGCGATCGCCAGATAGATGGTGAAGACGCTTCAACCTAGGAGTGTCCGTTAACAGGAACTGAGTCTGGAACTTAAGTTTATGTTTGAGATCTACCAAAATTTCAACCGGTATTCGTGGTTAGCGACCGTCAGATGGATGATGAGACGGTTCAACGCACCCCTGGCATGTGCGTTGTTAGCACGAATGGAGATCGGGAATTCAAGTCCGCTCACCAATGGGCAATACTGGTCACAGTGTCATCTGCACAGGGTGAGGAGAAAGCCAGGGTTATGGCGACCATTCATCAACATTTGCAAAGGTCAGTAAGAGCGGCCGGCGTATGCTCCGTTTTGAGCAAACTACGATTTGCTGGAATAAGAATCCGTCGTCCCGGACTGTAACCCTTCCTGTTCATCGATCTTGGTTGGGGAGACCGTCGTTTCCGAGCAGGGATCGCGCATCCATGCAAGCCGATAGCGAGGGTGCGATCAGTGAGCCAGCGATGATGTTATCAAACGGCGCACTCGACTTGCGAGAACAAGATTGCGCTTCGCCTCGACAGAAAAACCTCGCAAGTACCTCAATATAGCTCAAATTCTCGTTAGCCACAATCTAGGAGTGCAAGTAGCGAAACTGCGTCAGCCTCGAAGCCGTAACGGCAATAACCAGTCTGAGCGGGCTGGTGCCGTCGCCATACCAATTGAGGAACAAAATCGAAGATGCGTCGAGCGGTGGAGAAAAAATGTGGATTTTCGAATGAAGTGCAGACACGACATGTATGCTGAATGAAAGTTTGGGCTCCCATCAAATGCAGCTGGTGCGTCACCCTCAATAATCCTGGGCGCTTCACGTCCGAGAACGTCTCGCCATTCCCACGCAGAGGGATCAACCGAGAAGAAATGAGCAAAAGGTAATTCCGTGGACAACACAGGCTATATGACCTAAACCGAAGCGACCACATCAACAATCGAGCTGCACGAGGCCACGCAAAATGGATTTAACTGACCTTTGGCGCCAAACTCGCGATCTTGCCCCACCCCTTCATGCGCAGGTCGGCGCTGACGACTCCACCGATACGCGTGCCCAGCATCTCGCGCTTGTTGTTCAGCAGCACGGCGGCGTTATCGTCGAAGCGCACCATGCGGCCGTCCGGTCGACGCACGGCTTTCCGCGTGCGGACAATGACGGCGCGGCGCACGTCCCCCCGGCGGACCTTGACGGCGGTAACGGACGCAGAGGCCGCGGTCGATATTGGCCGTGCGCGCTGGACGACCACGACAATCTCGTCCCCGACGGAGCCCCAGCCGTTGTTGACCTTTTGTTTCAGGACGTTGACACACTCGGCCACGAGCGCCCCGGAATTGTCTATGATCTGTGAGGGCATTGATCACCGTGCTTCACGAGGAGAGGGACGCGGAAAGCCTACATTCAGCGTTCCCTTGAGACCAATCATGGGTGTAAAAGCAAGGTCACGTCTGTGACTCGTGTGACACTTCTGGATTCAGCTACCCCACCTCCAGCTTTCTTACTTCCTCCCGCTAGCCCCCAGCTCCGTTGCTCAATATGCCTTCCTCTCGCCGCGGAAGCGGAAGTATCGTCCTTCCTTCGGGCGTGACGATGGCGATGCACACAAGAACGCACGATGAAGAGGATCTTCCTCATGCGACCAAGAAGTATGTCTCTCTGCGGGCTAAAGTGAAGACACGGCTCATCGCGCGTTAGGACGATGGCCGACCACCTGCGGAAATTTGAGAGTCTGTGCGTACGGGGTAATTTATGGCGCCTATGAATGGCACTGATGCTGTTCGGCAGATTTACATTGACGCCTCAACGCATGCGGATGATAGTGGAGGCATTCAAGGAGACGCTGGAACTTGGCCTGGCGAAACCCAAGCAGATAGTGGTGCGTAGTCATTAAATTTCTTATTTCTCTATGCAGTGGAGCGCGACTGTGATGTACTCCAGAGGCTGCACACGAGCCTGCGGCGATGTCCCCCGCATTGTTAGCAAGTCCGCGCCTCCGCAGAGCTCATCCGCCAGTTGGTTGATGGGCCTCGGCTATCCCGCGACCACCGCCCATTCTTGTGCCTTCCTTACGTCGCGAACGCGTCACTGACGAATGTTCCCAGCCCATGATACCGACATTCGTGTTCGGCTGGCCATCCGGGCAAGAAACAGGCGACATCCTGGCCGTCGATCTCGGCATGTCTACGTCTTGCCGTCCCCTCGGCCGTACTGACGTCCCCTCGTGCAGGTGGAACGAATCTCCGAGTCTGCCTGGTCACCCTGCAAGGCGAAGGCAAATTCGAGATCACGCAAACCAAGTACCGGTTAACGGAAGAGCAGAAGCAGGAGGACGGCCAGAAGCTCTTCGACTTCTGCGCCGAGTGTCTAAAAACATTCGTGGACACGAATCTCGCCGACGAAGCGAGCGGCCTGCATCTGCCGCCGGGCGACAAGCTTCCACTTGGATTCACGGTACGCGCGGGTATTCGCTTCCCGTCCCACATCTGACGTCCGGGTCTAGTTCTCGTACCCGTGCTCGTGAGTGCATTCTCTCATCCCATCCGTCTGGCGCCATTCACACGCCCCACCCAGGCAAGAGAGGATCGACCACGGCGAACTCATACGGTGGACGAAGGGCTTTGGCGCCGCAAACACCGAGGGCCAAGATGTCGCCGCGATGTTCCGCAAGTCCCTCGCCAAATTTGTAGGCAATGCCCGCCATCATCGTCCTGCACCTCTGAGGCATCGCGCAGGACCTCCCCGTAGAATTAACGGCTCTCATCAACGACACCACCGGGACGCTCATCGCCTCCCACTACGTCAACCCCAAGACCAAGATCGCCGTCATCTTCGGCACGGGCTGCAACGCCGCCTACATGGAGCACGTCAAGGATATCCCCAAGATGAAGAACCTGGGGATCGACGACGCGGCGGAGATGGGGATCAATTGTGAATGGGTGGGTCGCACCTCCGCCGCCTTTCCGTCGCTTGGCTGAACGGACTTAGGGCGCCTTCGACTCGTTTGAGCATGAGCACCTCCCGCGCACAAAATACGACGCCATCGTGGATGACACGTCCAACAAGCCCGGGGAACAGTCGTTCGAAGTGCGTGCTGTCCGTCTCCGCAACCCCCTCCCGCGCTAACCCCGCCGCCGCAGAAACTCATCTCAGGGCGCTACCTCGGCGAGATCCTGCGCCTTGTGATCTGCGAGCTCATCGACGAGGGTGTGCTCTTCCTCGGGCAGAACACGTACAAGCTCGAGAACCCGTATGTCTTCGACACGGCGTTCCTGTCGCTCATGGAGAGCGACCCGACGGACGAGCTGCTGATGATCATCGGCATCTTCTCGCACTTCTTCGCGGTGGAGACGACGCTCGCGGAGCGCCAGTTCTTCCGCGCGCTGGCGAAGCTCATTGGGCGGCGCGCGGCGCGCCTCAGCGCGTGCGGGATCGCCGCGATCGTCAGCAAGATGGGATACCTCGAGGAGGGGTGCCTCGTCGGCGCGGACGGCTCGTTGTACAACGTGCGTCCCGTTCCTTCGCGGCGAGTGTAGGCTGACCTGGTGGCCAGAAATACCCTGGATTTGCGAGAGAGTGCACGAGGGCCTGGTGGACGTCTTCGGGGAGAAGGGCCGGTACGTATATCCTTCGCTGCGGTTCTAGCTGGGAACTGACGGTGGGTCTTTCCGACGCAGGGGTATCGTCACACACCACGCCGAGGACGGAAGCGGTGTGGGCAGCGCGATCATCGCCGGTGCGTTTCTCTCTCTCGCCTTCTAAGCGGCTTTGAGCTGACATGCGTATATCGTCAGCGATGACCAAGATTAGAAAAGACGCGGGGCTGTACGCCAACGTTTGAGCGCGCGAGCCGGCGTCGCGCCGTGTTGCTACTATAACGCCGCAGCGCGTAGAGTCGGTCGATGGATGGCGCGGAACGGACAAAGGAATTTTGAATAAATTGAATGAACTCCATGTATGTGTTTTGTGTACTACAACCCTTTCATTCTCTGGTCTGTGCCCTTTGGTTCTTCCGTCCGCGCATAGGTATCTACCCTGGATCGAGGAGGCTAGTCGTCGTCGTTTACTAACCCTAACCCTAATAATGACTTGTCTTCGAGGTATCTCTATGGCAAGAAAAGCAGAATCTGGCTATAGCTACGGAGGCGGCCAACGGTCCCGGACATGGAGGCGGCGATCAAGGTCCAAATACCCCCAGGACCTCGGGAACGACGCCGAGATGTTTCGAGCAGTACCGAACATGGAACTGTAAATTGGTGCCCACTGCGACCCACAGGCGTCAGCATATGACAACTGCGTGTCTTTCTTGGTACCCCACCGCATTAAAATCACCCCCTGCATTCCACGTTCGTGATGGCTACCGGGACCGGGAAGGCAATGATCCGAACTGGCCTGGAATGGATTCTTCTCAGGTCCTCTCTATCATTCAGACAACCACAAAGGGACCGGTGCATTCAAAGGCAGAAGGTCATCGTCGTCGGTGCGGTATGATGATCAAATTATTCGGCTATTTCAGAGCAATGACACGGCCGTAGTGCAACGTTGGTGCTGATATCTGCCAAGATTTCGTGGCTAAGGGAGCTGCGGAGGTTCGTCGCAATTTTTTACGAGTCGCCTTCTGTGTGTGTGTTTAATATTTATCTACATGTGACCATGGTTCAGCGCAGTGCTACGTGCGTGATTTCTTCGGGCTCGGCGGACAAGGCGTTATTCAGTATCGTTTTCTC
>JARGYA010000858.1:0-40380 GCA_029204335.1 Mycena vulgaris
GCAAAAATATTGGGCAAAACCTTCCTTCATTTTTCACATTTTCTTCGCTGAAAAAGTGTCTGAAAAATCCTCGAATGTGCCAGAGCCCGTAGGTACCTTCAATATATACAACTGCCACGTATGGAAAGTTATTCAAAAACCCTCCCGTACCATACAGAGACTAGGGAGTGGGTCGTCCTGTGCTCCCGTGGACTCTACTTCAGCCCCGTAGCTCCCGTAGTCGTCAAGGGACGAATTCATTTAAGCCACGTGAGAAAATTCTGCGACACCGTCACGTTTCAGCTCCGAAAACAGGCCTTGCCTGCCCCATTTGGGCCGAACTGACAATGCCTTCCCCTCCCCAAAATGTCAGCTCGTGTCGCCCAATATTGGATCCAGTTCGCGTGAATCTCTGACCGACGCAAAAAAACCTTGGAAATTGAATGTTGGCTCGCGCCGGTCGAAGATGTGATCAGTGAACGTCGTACAAACTCAGACATGCATTCCTGTGGTCATTCCCATCCGAACGATATCGGAAGCGATGTGTGATTGTCAATATTACGCGTGAAATATATCATTTTGTCGTTGGCGGGGAAGGGCGCGCCCCGACACACGCCCGACGCGATCGGTCACATGGCGGTGCCGTCAAGTTGGCCATCAATGAACTAAACTAGCTTCTCGGGCATCCCGGGACTGCCCCGCCCCGCTTGGTTTTGAGCGTGCTCGGCGTTCCTCCCAGGTACATCGGCATCTCGGCGGCCGTATGCCCCGGCCGGTGCCCCGCCACGCCACGTAGCTTCCCGACCGTGCCCCGTCGCTTCCCTGCTCTGCCACGTCGCCTCCGCGCCCTGTTCCGTCGCTGTGCCACGTTGCCCCGCCGCTTCCTCTCCTCCTCCGCCCTGGTGCCGACGTATCCGGCCCCGCTGATTGCATGCCTCGGGCGTTGCCGTCGGATCACGGCCCCGTCGTGCCATCAGCTCGCTCTCCGTCTCATCCCCTGAGTTATCCGGCCTACACTACTGTTGAGGTCGAAGCCGTCGGCGCATCGTCGTCGTGGTATGAAACAAGCAGTGGAATCCCTGTATAAGACAACAGACAAATGCCTAAATAACAATTGTAGCGCGCTGTGCGGCAGAGCCCACTAACTCATTACTTAATTCAGTACTCATCAGTGTATGTTGGAGGAAATTAGCCTTTACTTACTCCAAGGACCCAAGCTCTCCCAATTTTCGTAACAAGTCAGACCCAAGCCAAGCTGAGAGTTAAATTGGGGCTAGCCACATGCAACATATTATTATTGCCAAAGGACATGTAATCACTCTCAAGCCCAAATCTCACTCGGTCCACACATCAACCAGCTCGCATTGGGCCAGGAAGCTCTGACTGTGTCGGGCCCTCAGAGCTGTTCAACCGCAGAGAGAAAAATCCATATTGGCTCCAGAGTGTGTGTTGCCTTCCCACCAGGTTGAAATGAGTTGGCCCTTGGTTTTGGTTATATCTCATTGGCGGTAGGTTAAAGACTGTCACAACTGATTATGACCACGTTAAATTCTGATAGATGGGAATCTCAGTGGGATGCAAGTCTGATCTGTCAGTATAGTATACTCAGTTGACTCCAGATCAATCCAGCTTCCAAGGATTTTACCAGATTGAGCTACCAGACACCCGCTGCATGTTGAATTTATTGGGGCTTGTATATCATCAGCCAGAGCGAGGACTAGCCAATGAAATCAAATGTTCCCGGAAAGCCTTGAGTGAACAAAGGAATTGGAATTCAATTGGGTGTGATAGTGTTGAGGGCTTAGCTTCAGAAAATTCAGCATCTCTGTGACATCTCTGCCTGGTGCAATTCATTCGTGAATGTTTCTACCTATGTATGGGCATTGACTCCAGAGCTGGGTGGAATGATTGACAAGGGTTAAAGCAGAGTTGAATTCTTCTCTCATTTGAACGGAAGTGTTGACAACCACTTTGGGGGAGATCAATTGGGATTGAAGGTTTGTTTGAGATGCAACTTAAATATTAAGAAATACATGCCCTAGATGTCAGTTGAATGCCAAATACCTCTCATAATATTAGACCAATTAACTCTGGTTGGATTTGGCAAGAAAGTAAATGAAAAGAAAATCGCGCATGAGGGGACTCGAACTCATGCGCGAAATCACAATGTTTGGCTCTGCTTGCCCGTGGGAAAGCTACATTTTGGCGGACGCTCTGCACCGGGCACTTCAGGACCCACTACCTAAAGTTAGTGGGCATACCCGGAATGACGGCCCGTGATCACCTCCTCAACAACTACACATCCCTACGCTACGCTACGACCCGGGGATACCCAACATCCCTCCTGTCCCCTCTTTGAGCTAGCCGCCCACCACGACGCCGTGTGGTAGTCCGCCTATCCTCATCAACCCTAGTCTCTCATAAACAGACAATACAACAAGTTTCAGTCGTACCTCGCGATGTTGTACATCAACCCTCCGCCCGCTATGCCCCTCTAGCCATCCCAACCCCTCTCCTGCGCGCGCCGCCTCCAGCCAACCGTCCGCTCTCGGCCCACATCCACCCGGCAGCCAACGAGCGACTGCAGTGTTCCCGTCCCAGCGCTGTCGTCTCGTTGGCTCGCCACGGTACTTATGGCCTCGGTGCGGGCGGACGCTGCAGTCACCCGCAGCTATCGCGCAGCCTCTCAGCGCCACAAACCTCTCCTTCAATCCAAATCCTGAGCTCGCGCGCACTTGGTCGCGCGCCGTTCACGTCCACATAGTTGAGTCTAATACATCTTCCTCTTCACTCTCGTCCCACGTTCATATTAGGGGAGCGCCGCTGCTCAATTCCCGCCTTGCCGCACGACAACCACGCACCTGCCCACGGTACACCCAGCTCAACTCGGTACGCCGACGGCATCTCCCCTTCCCTGGGAATTTTTAAATCCTCCTCGGCGCGTACCCGACCGCGCTTCGCCCTGGCGATGGGCAAATTGCATGGTCTTCCATTTCTGCGCGTTACCGCATTACATCATCAGTGCCTCTAGGCGCACGTATTCCTCCCCGCACCACGACGTAAACACATTCGACACAGCGCGCGATACTCCTCCCGCGCGGCACCCTCCCCGGCGCTAGGTAGGCACAAACGAATCCTCACACGCCCTCTCCATCCTCATATCTGCCTTCCATTGTACCGTGAACTGATCACACTGCGCCGCACTGGCGCACTAGGCATTTTAATCCCTTTTCAGACTTGTTGCGCTTCATCTTTTCCGTGTTTCTTCTTCAAACCCGTGCCGATTGATTTTTCTATGCACACTTCAAATCGATTCTTGCGCGGCCGAGAGTTGGCGCACAATGCGGTCCGTCGCGCCCGCTTGTTCTCGCCGTAGCTCCCCACGGCGGCGATTCTGATTCGACCATCCCTGCAGATTTTACTGCCCGCCGTCGCATGCGCACGGGCACACGTGCACCCATCTCTAACGATCTGACTAGAACCTGCCCCTGGCCAACGTCGTGAGGTCCCGTCGTGCACCAGACCACCTCCCGAAAAACTTTCGCTGATCAAGAGGCGACCGTGAAGTCGGCGCATGGGTAGGGTGGCGGTATTAACCAGGTAACAATACATTGACTTGAAATCCGTGGGAAATCTTCCCCCGGAGTTGCTTTATTGAAACATATAGCTATTATGAGGCCAGGATTCTTCCAGGGAGTTCATACAGATTCCCGGGGAGGACATGGTTTATTCTCATCGCGGGTGATCAGTTACGGCGATACGAGGTCAGAGAATATTCGCCCCCAGGAATCTCTGTTCATTCTCGGGGAGTTATTTCTGTAAACCTTCCTGCCGTGCCCCGTCGCTTCCACGCCCTGCCTCGTCGGTGCGCCACATTGTCCCGTCGCTTCCCGCCCTACTCCGCCCCGGTGCCGACGTATCCGGCCCTTCTTGTTTGTGCGTGCATGCATCGGGCGGTGCCGTCGGATCACAGCTCCGTTGTTGTCATCACCTCGCCTTCTCCCTAATCTCGTCGTCGCCGTCGCCGTCGCTGCCGTCGTCGCTGGCCAGCCATCCGCAAGAACGAACGACGAGTAGCACGACCCTCCAACGGCCAGCAGAGTACTAGCAAGGCAGAACACTAGGAGCAGAGAAGAAGACTAGACGCGGAGGATGCCGTCGCTCTTCTCGCGCGCCCGCACGGCGTCGACCTCGTCCAAGCACAAGGCCATGTCGCCGCCCGCCCTTTCCCCTGTCCCGAAATTGCCTAGGACGGACGATTTCGGAAGAACCCGGAGCCACAGCCTCCCGTACCCCGCCGCCGCCGCCGCGCCGACTTGCTCCCTACCACCCTCCCTATCGACAACGCAGTTCCTGTGCATCCCCGCCTTCCGTTTCCTTCCCCACACAAGCTAGACTAGGACCAGGAGCAACCCACCCTCGCGGGCGGCGTACGACCTCCTCCCGCCCGCGCGGGACGCCGTGCTGGGGCTCCCCGACGCCAGGCGCCTCGTCACACGCGCGTGCGTGCGGTTCTCAGTGCACCCGCGCTCGACGTGCGCCGCGCCGCCGTCGCGCGCCTTCCTCGCCACGTGCGCCGAGGGCGCCGCCTGCGCGAGGAGCGGTGGGCGGAGGAGGCGCGGTTCACGGGGGCGGATGAGCTGGGGATGTGTCATGGGTGGGGCTGTCGCGGGTTGGCAGGGTTGAGGGGGGGGCGGGAGGTGCGGGGACTTTTGAGCTGGGCGTGGTATGAGAGGTGGAAGGCGGAGGAGGCGGGTGAGTGCCCCTTGTTTCTTTTCATATGTTAGCCCTTCCTTTTTCTGGTTGGCTTCAGCGCTCTCTTTATTTCCCTACGTCTACGCCTCCTACTTCCCTCCTTCCTTCCTTCCCATTCCACCTTCTCCATACGCCCCTCCCTCTATGATGAGGGCTTAATAAGCCTTACGCAGACGAGGCTGCTTGTGCTCGTGCTCGTGCTCGTGCCCCTGCTCGTGCGCAAACGAGAGTGCCGTGGTGGATACGCCGTGTGCTCGTGTGCCTGCGTCTGCCGTGTTCATCGTGCTTGCGGGCGGTGTAAATGCTTCCTGTCCGCGTCGTGGGCGCTTTGTATGGGGTGCGCAGCGCTCGATGCGGACTGCGCGGCGTGCGGTGCCGCCCACGGGAAAGTGTACGGGTGTCGGCGTTATACGCCGTGCGGTGGGCGACGATGACCTTGTGCATTGTCGGGTGGATGCGGCTATGCACCTCGCCGCTGACCTCGATGCAGGAGGCTCGCTGGCGCCGATGCAGAGTACTCCGGCCTTTGCTTTCCCGCGGTCCTCCTCGTCGCGCTCTTGCCTCTTTTCCTTCCTGCCTTCCTTTTCTCGCCCTCGTAACTTTTTTCCGCCTTTTTGCGGGCGTGTGTTACGCCCTCCGCCTTCCTTGTCTCCCTCTTTTCTCTCCTGTCTTTCTGCCTTTGTCCCCGTCTCCGTCTTTTCTGCTCGTGCTTGTGGACGCTTCAGATGCGTGTGTGCTCGTGTGTCGGCGTCGGCGTCGTTCTAGGTCCGGCGCGGGGGCGCTTTGAGTGGAGTGCGCGGCGTGCGGGTGGGCGGACGGCGCTGCGTGCCGCAACTGCACATGGATCGCCGGGACCAGAAATCCATGGGTCCTGGGGCTATCATGTTTCAAGCAAATCATAATGGCAGAAAAGACGGCCTTCGGCATTTCAAATCGTCATGGGAGAAGAGACAGCCCTCGGCATTCCTGCCTCGACCTGGCGAGCTTGAACAGTGCATCACCGTTTTCAAAATCAACGCTTCAACAACCTAAGTCCCCTTTGAATCCGTTCCTTTTCCTCTGTGGATCACATTTCGCTGTCTTTTCACCATCTCTATGATCCACTTGCACCCGGGGGCTAAACAGCCCTCCTTAGGACCGATTAATAAGCGCGCAGATCTCACTGCACGTGGTCGCGTCCTCGCTGATTAATAATTTTGGAGATTCTCTCACCGGCGTCACACCGGCACCCGCATACTTCCCGTACACTCAGCCATCTTTTAACCCACCTCTGCTCTATCGAATTGTAATGCCTGCCATATCATCTGGGAAAGTTCTCGTCTCGGGTGCAAACGGATTCATTGCTGCTGTACGTCTCGTCCATCCGATAACGATGCCCCGCATCTTACCGGTACCAGTGGGTGGTGCGCTCGCTCCTGGAGGAAGGATTTTCCGTCCGCGGGGCCGTACGCTCTGAGGCCAAGTGTGCCCATCTCCGAAAAACCTTCCATTCCTACGGGGACAAGTTTGAGCTGGTCGTTGTACCGGATATCACCCAGTTGCGCAGGACAAGCGCCTCTCACCACTCACGATTGACCCAGTAGTTTTCAAGGACGGTGCGTTTGCGAGGCGGTTCAGGGGGTGGATGCAATCGAGCACACCGCTTCTCCATTCCATTTGAACGCGGACGAGCCTGAAGGTGGGTTTCCTAGCTCCATATGAAAGCGCCCGCTGATAACGCCCCGCACTACTTAGAACTCATCACTCCGGCTATCCAGGGAACGCTAGGCATCCTGCGGAGTGCTCTGGATCACCCTGGAGTTAAAATAAATCAGTGCCTCGAAATTTCCGTGCCGCTATTCGGTTCACATAACCCTGAGCTATTGCATCGAAATCTATGTGGTACCTTCAAAAAAGTAAGCAGGTAGTATATGGTCCCGTGAAGCAATCTGCTCGGCCTATTCTGACTTCGACAAGCACTGCGTGTGGAGTTTTACTGCTGGAACGCTTGAATTCTAGCTTAAAATCAAATGGAACTCGCATAATGACTTGTCCTCATCAGGACTCTCTCTTGGGCCGCAACTTGTCTACCGGGTTGCAAACTCACCGAAACTGAAAACTATTCCCCTGCGAGTCCGACGCTATATGTTTGCTGCTATCTCTTCAAGAATCCTGCGTGGGCCAATCGTTAAATTCAACTGACGGCCCTTGGCGAGGATTCCTGCTTTGAAGTATGTACAACAACTGCTTGATTAGCCACTGCGTCAATTCGACTCCTTCGACAGGCCGTACCCGCTGCATGGTCATTGTGATCGAGAAAAATACCAGCTTCCTCCCGCAATGTTGTATCTACAGCATCAACCAAGATGATGAAGATTCAGAGGCCTAACTCTGAAATGTGCTTCACACATCTTTCGCTATGAAGACACTGTGCCAAATCAGTCAAGCTCGTGGTTTTGATCTACAGTGCAAGCACAGGAGATAACATTGTCGTGTAATGAGGGATAATGGGTGCTTATATTTTCGCTTTCAGACGACGACTGGGTTCTACCGCGGGGCATGGATGGTTGAGGCTATTCATGGTATCTGTGGGCTCGGCTTGGAAGGCATTTGTGGGCCCAGGGGCGAAGGTGTAATTTGGCTTGCTTTGTACACTGGGATCCAACTCCTCGAAACCGGTGTTCGTTATCCGGACCGTGCCGTGTAATAATACCTACCTACCTACCTACCTACCCCAAAAGGCAGTTGCTTTCGGGGACGGCACATCCGGCAGTCCTGTGTTTTCAGCCTCCGTACTCTGGCAGTGGCATGAAGTCGGGCCAACATTACTAAGAACATGATTCCGGCTCTGGGAGTTGTGTGGATGATCATCTGGCGGCCAACTGAAAATTTCGGCTGAAAAAAGCGGCTGGAAGACTCATGGGATCAGGTTTCGGAGAAAAGGGATATCATCTGAATGATCCAGCTGGGATCAAGGTGCGGGCACTTTGGCGGTGTAGGTCAGGTCGTTCAATCAGATCCCACATGACGAGTTTCAGCCTACTCCAGCGCATCAATTGCAGCAATTTCAGCTCGATAACGTCAAAATTTGTTCCGCCATATTTCCGTACGGTACAGGATACGGGTAGGATCGGAGAGAAGCACCGCCATCGATCCGGAATGCTCCCGCAGCAGTCAAGCTACAGCTTCCTCGCGTACCCGGAAATTGGAGGGCGGCTCCTGCGCCCCATTCCTGGCGCATTGAGAAATGATCTCAGACTCCCCCTTTCAATGTGCCGGACGTACTCTCCATTTCGGTGGATGCCGTTCGGCGTTTGCCGAAGTTAAGTAAGGTGAGTCAACTCAATTGAACTCCTGTCGTTAAGCGCTTGTTGCGCCCTTGCGTAAATCCACATTTTATGAATCCCCCTCTCCATGACACTGCCAGTCATAATTCACTGTTGACATTCCGCCACAGAAGCACCTCCCAATAAGGGAATTTGATGGTGGATGCCAAACAGGCAATGCACCACTCGCGGTCAGCCACGCCCATCCTTTCCTTTCCCCCCCCCCGCTCGCTGCTCGCCATGCCTACTATCTGTTCTCGTCAACCAGCCCTTTGCCACCAAACCTCCTAGGACCAAGCTGCTGTTGGGGACACTTACACCCCGCCTTCGAGGAGTTAGGGCAAGCGCAGCGCGCCCTAATTCCGGCTATCAGCCGTGCCATCCCGCTTTCGACTGGTTAGAGTTAGGATAGGTATCTATAGAAAGCGCTAACGAGGCTTTAGAGTGCCGACCTGAGATGGCCCGGTTCGGGGGACCCCCCGAGCGCAGCGAGGGAGGGGGAGGGACATCGAATGGTCGGTCCCTTCGCGCACCCGAAGAAACTCGGGTTCCATATGTATTATGTAACAATAAATTATTTCCCCATTTTTCCCTCTGCATCGTGTCCAGGACATGACTGCTTGACCTACTCTACAGGATTTCGCTGCTGTGCGACTGTGTGCCGAAGTGCCGAATATGAAATGATGTAGCACTGCCCCCATCAAATTCCCTTTCCGGGTCGTGCTTCTGTGGCGGAATGTCAACAACTGTCATAATTAAGGAGGTGTAGAGGAGAGGGAGTAAACAAGGAGTACAAGGTCGTCCTGTGTAATTGTTCCAAATTCGGTAGCCCTTGTATTCAGGTTCGGACAGGCGTCTAATTATTCATTTATAGCGTCCACCGCTTATCCGAAAGAACGTCCATCGCCAGTCTGGATACCCCCGCCGACTACTACTGGAATACGCGCTTCGAATGTCCACCCAAAATTCCCCTCAGCGAGCCATAGAAACCTCCCTAGCGAGATACTCCACTTGAACAACAAGAACTATACCGGAAGCGATGGAAGGATGACGGCATTTGCCGTACGGCGCACCGGATTGTGTGGCGCTGCGGAGGATGTTGATGTTCGGCAGGAGGGTGGAGGGCAGGTGCGCACGCTGGGCTTCGCCCCGGATTTGAGCTAACGTAACTCGGTGGCGTAGGGCCGCTAGTGCGAATGACATATGTCCGGTCCAGGATGTGGGAGGCCCCCGGCGCATCGAAGGCACTCCTTCATCCAGCGCGCGGCGATCTGACGTATGAACAACCGCTCTGGTAGCGCCACCAGGTCGAATTGCTTCACCAGGCAGTCTCTGGTCGCTGGCTCCTCCCCCACACAATGCATACGTACTTGTGACATGATGCACACCGCCCTTTGGGCGGCGACCGATTTCAGCAACGCCTCGAGGATGAGGTGGCCGCCGATTCGAAGTGGCGCGCCAGATCGTCGTAGACTTCGGGGGGGATTTCGAATACGCCGAGTGTGACATTTGCTGTATAGTGGACGAGGTGAATGCCTGCTGGGAAGCTCGTTGAATGCAACTTACTGGACTGGATCGTCCATAATAGTGAAGATACTCGAGTGCGACCGTGATACTCAAAAGTGATTCGACAAGCGCGTGGAGATGGAGCGACGGCGGATGCCCATTGGAACCGCTTTGGAATCACAAAATTGTCCAACGGGGAGTTGAGTGGGAGGACGTCGGCGTCGGCGGCGTAGGGGGAGTCGGCACCGAAGAGAGAGTTCGCCATCCTTCGGCGCGAAAGTGATTTTAACCAGACTATCAGCTGGGAACACAATTCGTCGAGGAAAATCTTGCGCTGGGTGTGGACGAGAGGATCCATGGAGACGGCGGCGAACTGTGCACGACGTATATATGCTGAGTTTGCTTGGACCTTTGTGAATCGGCAAGGCGGCGCAGGACCTGCCAAACTTCATCGCAATTGTGAAATGTGACGCGTCCGACTGAGTACTACCAAAGCGCATCAGCTTCCGCGTCGCACTCCTAAGGCCTCGCTCCGCCGTACGGTTGGGCAGAGTCGGAACTATGATGAGCTCGGGGATCAGTGAGCGACTCTGAAATTCGGCGAGGACTGAATATCACATAAAAACCTTCAGCCAGGGAGCAACATGTAACCAGTTTAGAGCATACAGAGAGCGTGATGCTGTTAAGAGGTGACGATTGGGGTTGCCCATTACCTCACGCCAAAACGGAGCACAGCCCGCCACCTAACAGGTCCGCGGCATTCGTGCGACGCGCGTCACATTATCGGAGGCAGGGATAGTACACTCTGGAAGGTTCTGCCCGTCGCTGCCCGTCCACAGAATGGTGACGAGGGAGACACCCGGATAAGGAAGTCTCTTGTTCCCAAAACAGGGCGGTTGACGACTGTTAACGCCGAACGGCATGCCGCTGTCGCTGCAAATTAGCAACACCAGGGATACCTCATTACCTGCTCCGAAACTCGGAACACGGTAGAAGATACTGGAACAAGTCGGACGATGTACGTATGTAGTTCTAGATCCATAAGCCCGGATGACGGCGAGCTGTACAGCGGCGCCCTTCAGCAGCGGGGACAGCCTTATGTCCCGTTACTGGATCAATCGAGACATAGGGGTCGGTGGAAAATACACAGCAATGAATCTCAGGGTCCCTGTGCGGAGGAAACGTCCAGCAGTGGTCAGTTTTCAGTTCCCAATTTCTGAGTCGTGGGTACCGCTTCCGGCTAGCAGATCGGCGTAACGGAGCGAGACCTGGTGAGCGGTCGGCCGAGCGCACTAGGAGATCTAGAACACAGGTTACCGCACAAGGAAATGGCTGTCAAGGAAAAGCAAAGGATGGGGCGATCTGATGTTGTCTGATGGCTGACAAATATTTGATGCGCTGGTTGAACGTTGAACCATCCGTCGGCTGTTCAACATTACGGACTGGGGAATACTCATGGCGTCGACAGATTAACTTGCGCACCCAAATCCACGCGCAAGCCAAGCCAAGGTAGTCTGCGCGGGCACAAGTTAATTCGGCAAGTCAAAAAGTAAACCCTCCACCTCAATCTTAGACCAAACTTCAGCGCAAATGAAGTCCAAAAATCTCTGCAACCCAAGTGTTTGATAGTTTAATCCACTCTCAGGGCAAGAGAGATATGAAATACCAATATCAATCCTGCCCCAAGTAGAAAGAGGCTTCAGCCACACGATGCCAGTGCCCCCTCCCTACTCCCTGCTCATCCAAAATACTTCACGCCGATGTCGGATAAATCGTGATTCCCATTCGAGTCCGGCATTTGTAACTTCAACGCAAATCAATTCGGATGAGTCTTCAACCAAAACTTCGATACCTGCTTACATCCAGCACATATTATCCGTCGACGAGGAAAAAGGCCGGCCATGTTTAGGCCCCGAGTCGAAGGGGTGTGTAAGCACAAGAAGGGTTTTTTTGGCTCCCGCGACCCAGAAAATGGCCTTTGGGAGGGAGCCAAATTGCCAAAATTTGTTCTAGCACCGGACCTACCCTTTAACGGTATATTCCGGGGTCCTGGGAGTCTCCGTCTGAACGCCGCGATGAGCCAAGAGGTGAGTGATCTTTGGATCGCGTACGTGATTCCCACGGGATCTGCCCCCCCAACTTCCTTCGAAGATACAGACGCCATCAGAGGGTGCCAGATTCGCTCTAATATCGTCCGATTTATGAGGGCAAAACAGCAAGCAGAGTCCGTAGTCGATTGGTACATCTCCGATCATCTCGGAAGGGTAAATGGCAGGGTGCCGCCGTCGGCCGACCATATTTAGTCTCTCGGTGTTCTAATTAGAGAGCTTGCGCAAAAGTCGCATGCGGCTTTCAAGGCCGCACGCGGCACTATACTTTTTTTGCTCCGGAGCATCACTAGGAGTGTCGAATGGCGCTCTCTGGCCGCCGGGGCGAAAAAAATAAAAAGCCGCATGCGGTGAGTTTGCGCACCCAAAAGCCGCATGCGGCTTTTGCGCAAGCTCTCTATTAACGCTTCATTTTTCGCGGCCGGCAGGGCAATTTCGACTGTAAGTATGGAGGTTTCTTCATTTATTCTCTCAGTATTCAAGCAGTTCACTGTGCTTCTAAATTTCCGCTACAGGAGCTCTGAGATACTTCTGTCACCTCACACGATCTCGTAAGCAAACGAACTGGCCCAGGGATCCGACCTCGACGATTTATTTCGAGCAATGTTTAATTCTGCTTTTATTTCTCTCTCCTTCCGTATTCTGAAAGCATCAGGAGGCAAAGCCTTTTTTCATGGTGGGACCTTGTCTAGTTCACTTGAGGTGGGTCACTCGTGGACCAGTGCGGTTTGGGAGGAGAGAGCCGAACAGCGGAAATGAAATCCATATGCGGGAGGATTTGATGGGAGATCTACCAATCGACTCAACGCTGTGGCAAGCAGTCATGGCGGAAGCGAATTACAGGCTTGACGGAGGGTTGTCATTTTTGTCGGCTGCAGGCAGACAGTGTGCTGAGACTGACAGTCAGCCTGCACGCTCATCAGCCGAGCTAATTCGGAGCGCTTGATTTGATTTAGGGTGATGCGAGACGATGTATACAGACGGCTCGCTGGCGGGTAGCGGGTCCGACGTTGGCGATCGTCAACGTTACAATAATACAAGGGATGAAGGGGAGGGAGCACGTGTCGGGCAGCACGTGGAAATTGGAGCTGGGTCCGAGCAGATGAGGTGCCAAGGTCGAGCGTAATAGCGCCGGCGCCAGCCGCGAGGATTGAAGCGGGGATTATTCGCCACCACCCCGGGCAAACAGGGCCGAGCAGCACTGCCAATGCGCGAGGGTGTGTACCGCTTAAGGGCTCACATAGGGCCAGACGTCAGCGCCTGGTGAAAGAAGGGGTGCCGCTTTTTTGGAGGGCAGGGGAACGGGGAAAGCCGGGGCGTCAATTCATAATAGATGTCGATACCACCGCCCTCCGGGTAAGCCTGGTTCCTCCCGCAGTCAATGATTTGATTAGCAATCCTATAGATTGAATCAGATACATTTCTAGGTAATCAGCCAGCTAGTAGTCAGTTACCGGACTCTTGGTTGCGAGAGCGAGGTATTCAAGCACAGCTAAGTGAGGGATAGACACTTTTGGAGAAGAGTTCTCGCATTTGAGTTCCACTGGGCTAATGCCATCCCTCATAAAAGCTCTTGATCAAGCAATAACTAGGTGTGACCCGAGATTTATGCAAGAATGGTTGTGATTCCATTGAGAAATTTGAGCAAATCAAAGAGGGCGCCCGGGCCTAAGTCCGGGTCTCGGGTCTGCTCGGAAGTCAGGCCCGACCCTGAGCCTGACTCGACCCTCCGGTCGGGCCTGGGTTGGGGTGGGTGTGCCGCCTATAATCTATCGGGCGCGACGGGGCCTATGCGTACCACTCCGTTGGATCGCACTGGGTCTTGTCCCTCCCAGACCCTCGGTGGCTTTGCGTACGGGTTCTGTGTTAATCTGAAATGAAAAATCTGGAAAAAGCAGTGACTACTGAGGCTACGTTACATTCAGAGTTACAAAGCTGACGATGACTAAGCGGGCCGCCGTTGTTTTGTTTACATTGTCAAATCGGAGGATCAGATCAGGGTGACCGAGCTGCCCGATTTTGTACCTCCAATATCGAATGTCAGACCTGGTCCGGAAATCCGGAACCAGGAATAGCATCCCATTGGTATACGGCGCGACGCGCGCGCGCATTGATGGAGCGCGCGAAAATCTCGCCCGGTATGAGAACGCAAGTTCCCTCGATATTGCCCGCACATTCCCTCAAGTACGACTCATTCCCCTCGACTCGTTTACATTTCCACTTCCACTTCCACTTCCACTTCCACCTCGACGATCTCAACCCGCAACCCCTAACTCTATTTCTCAGTGCACATTCCTGTCCAGGGACTGCGCTAGAGTTCCATGTGCGGACCTGGCTCACCCCGACTGAGCAGTGCTTCCCTCTCCGGCGGCGCAATCGCGACACGTGCTCCCTCCCCTTCATCCCTTGTATTATTGTAACGTAGGACCCCTGATAATGCCCCAAAAGGCCTGATTTTTGGAACCGAAAAATGACACGACAGGTTTTGCCGGATTTCCGGATTTTGCCAAGATTTTCACCAGGCCTGGGCACCAAAATCGGCCACAAAATGTCGGGAATCGCCAAGCCAATTTTGCGCCTCATATAGGCGCTACATGGGCTCTTTTTCGATTTTTTCCCCCGCTAGCGCGGGTTTGTCCGGATTCGGGACACGTCGTCGCGTCCAAAAAGATGCTTTTGTCAAGATTTTGGCTTTTGGCCAGGCCTCGGGGCCCAAATAGAGAGCTTGCGCAGAAGCCATTGGAGCCATTTGATGGCTTGTGGGGCGTGCGCAAATTTGGCGGGTGAATCGCTCCACAAAGCCACTGACATCAGATTTTGGTCTGATTTTGCATCCCGTTGCGCACAGCAAGATGCCAATGGCTCCTGCGCAACCAGGCTAATATCAACATTTTGTCAGGATTCACATCAGACCTTCCCACCCGGTTCCCGCCGTCTGCCCACATCGTCTCGCATCACCGCAAATCAAATCTAACGCTCGGAATTAGCTCGGCTGATGATCGATGAGCCTGCACGCTAGCGTGCAGGCTGACTGTCAGTCTGAGCACCCAGGGCTCAGAGGACTTGGTTACGACCCTGGGCAATCTGTGATCGATCGCCCATGTCTCGATAATATTAAAGCCCTCAGCACCTTCGTCTTGCAAACTGTTTTTTCCCTTCCTTCCGCGATGTCTCTCGAGTTGGACGGCATTCTTGGGTACATTCTTTCTCATTGAATTTTTGAAACACGGCCAACTTCGTTCATCTAGGGCTTTGCTTGTGGGAACCTGGGCAAATTCAGTGGGCATTTGTCTTCGCACGTTGTGGCCTTTTGAGACAATTATGAATGCTAGATTCTGTGCGGTGTCGAAGTTATCCAGGTATGTGGGTCCAAAGTTCATGATGGAGAGATGCTAAACCAACTTCAGGCAGCCTACTACTACCGCCACTTCAAACACGACAATTGGAAGTTGAAGGTCTTAACCTTCGGTCGTGCATTCGTGTTGATTCTCTGATCTTCCTTCCCGTCTCGTAGTTGCTAGTAACGTCTGCCATCGCGATCGATTTCGTGTCGATGATCGCAAACTATGCCTCTGTATATCTCGTGTGTATCTTCTTCTTCCATCACATGAACGAGCTAACATATGCTATGTGCAGTATACAATCACTCACTGGGGTGTGTCTTTCCACTTGATCTCCCACTGCCGCTGACCCAGTTTGCTTTTTCTTAGGAGATTTGCCCTATCTGCAGAATCAGTATTGGGCAAGTCATTTCGGTCCTATTGGAAGAATCATAATTGAATGCATGTTATCGAATAGCCTCTTCCGCTCTATGTCTTTGCGACTGGCGTCGCGGCCGCTTTGGCCCAAAGCTTCCTGGCTGTTAGATACTGGCGCCTGTGCGCGTTATATCATTGTGTCGTGGCCCAGCCCTAACTCGCTCTAGAACCAAAAACATATTCATCACCCTCACTTTATTCCTCTTCATCATGGTCGCAGTAAGCTTCTATCCCTCCACACTTTTAAACTTTCATTTCAACTGACAGGCCGGCGGCGCGTTCGTTACTGCCGTCACCATCACGATCCTCCCCGAATATCATGATCGAGGGCACATCATAATCCCCGGCACGTGTGTCGTCATCTCTTCTGAGGTCTATTTGACTTGAACTAACACGCGAATGTAGAGCCTGGTTTATCGCCGAAGCCGTGACGGATATTTCCATTGCGTTGGCCCTTCTGTGGGAATTCAGGAAGATCAAGACCTCGTTCAAGGAGACCAGGAGGTGAGCTTGCGGGTCAGCATCACTGATCGGATCTACTTATCGTTGGTAGTCTGTTCAATAGACTAGCGGCACGAACCATCCAGACCGGAGTCGTTGGGGCGACCATGGCGTTGGCTATCTTGGTCGCGTAGGTCCCCGAAATATCCGGTATTTGTCCAACTCATACAACTGTTCGTTTAGGTTTCTGGCAAACAAAGAAAGCAACGGCGAGTTTCTCGGCCTTCCACTTTCCATCCCTGGCTCATATATTTCAGTCTCCACCGGCATCGCCTACTGCCTAGGCCGCGTCTATTGTCTGACCATGGTTTGTATTCTAATTTTAAAAAATCTGCGTTGGTCGGGTCTCACAAAACTTGAAGCTCGCGAATCTCAATTCCAGGCAAACCGGAAACACAAGCTCAAACATGGGCATATCTTCGGGTGCAAACTCCGGGACTCGCGGTGAACATAGAAAGCAGGCGCAGAGCGAAAGCGGTGACGACAAAGGCGGCATTCGTGGGTTTCTGGTTCGCGCTCTACATCTCCTGAGGCTGACGCGATGCGTGCTCTAGATGTCCACCGGACGGCTGTGGTACTCGAATTTTCGGGTTTTGAATAGATCCGTCGCTTATTTTGCCTCGTAAGGTTCATATGGACCCTCCGCAGAACGTTTATTCTATGGGCTCGTTCAAAACCAACGTGAGATATTTCTCTCATTCAGCCTCTATAACGACGACGCTGACGCGGTAATAATTCTAGCCTGGCCAGGATGATAGTCCCGCCGATGACATAGAAATGACAGTGAACGATTCTGCCTCGTACTTGTCCAAGAAGAAACAGAACCTGTTCGCAGCGTAATTTTCTCGGACTTTTGGTAAGGACGTCAGTTATTTTTTATTGAGGTGTTAACATGTATGTCATTCCTTCCCAGGATTTCGGACAATGTCGCTCATTTGAAATTACGATTGCGCATCTGGAAACACCCAGATGGCAAAATTAGTGGAAATTAAAACTGTCCATGTGATCGGACTGTTGCGTATTTTAGCTTAATAACCTTACTCACCTATTATTCATTTTCTTAATCTCATCGCCTGAGTTATATGCCCGGACCCTGAACGAACGTCGGTATACGTCGGTGTACGGCGTTGTCCGTCGAACTTCGTCGGCCTACCCTCTTATTGCCCTGTTATCAAGTGCACATCGTTCGACGGCGTTCATTGGCTGACGAGTATCGATCAGTGATTGGGAGGTTATCTTGCTGTTATCAATGAATTACGTTGAAGGGCGGCTCATTCACTATGATCCACTAGATCTCGGCGTCATTTGTCGCACAGAAAAATGAGCTCGGAATTTATAAAGGTACATACAGGACTAGCCAGTCCAACACAAGACATTTCTCTTGATGTAATCATCTTCCATTCCAAGAACACTGGTCGAGCATTTCAAGCTTTTCAGCAAAAATATTGGGCAAAACCTTCCTTCATTTTTCACATTTTCTTCGCTGAAAAAGTGTCTGAAAAATCCTCGAATGTGCCAGAGCCCGTAGGTACCTTCAATATATACAACTGCCACGTATGGAAAGTTATTCAAAAACCCTCCCGTACCATACAGAGACTAGGGAGTGGGTCGTCCTGTGCTCCCGTGGACTCTACTTCAGCCCCGTAGCTCCCGTAGTCGTCAAGGGACGAATTCATTTAAGCCACGTGAGAAAATTCTGCGACACCGTCACGTTTCAGCTCCGAAAACAGGCCTTGCCTGCCCCATTTGGGCCGAACTGACAATGCCTTCCCCTCCCCAAAATGTCAGCTCGTGTCGCCCAATATTGGATCCAGTTCGCGTGAATCTCTGACCGACGCAAAAAAACCTTGGAAATTGAATGTTGGCTCGCGCCGGTCGAAGATGTGATCAGTGAACGTCGTACAAACTCAGACATGCATTCCTGTGGTCATTCCCATCCGAACGATATCGGAAGCGATGTGTGATTGTCAATATTACGCGTGAAATATATCATTTTGTCGTTGGCGGGGAAGGGCGCGCCCCGACACACGCCCGACGCGATCGGTCACATGGCGGTGCCGTCAAGTTGGCCATCAATGAACTAAACTAGCTTCTCGGGCATCCCGGGACTGCCCCGCCCCGCTTGGTTTTGAGCGTGCTCGGCGTTCCTCCCAGGTACATCGGCATCTCGGCGGCCGTATGCCCCGGCCGGTGCCCCGCCACGCCACGTAGCTTCCCGACCGTGCCCCGTCGCTTCCCTGCTCTGCCACGTCGCCTCCGCGCCCTGTTCCGTCGCTGTGCCACGTTGCCCCGCCGCTTCCTCTCCTCCTCCGCCCTGGTGCCGACGTATCCGGCCCCGCTGATTGCATGCCTCGGGCGTTGCCGTCGGATCACGGCCCCGTCGTGCCATCAGCTCGCTCTCCGTCTCATCCCCTGAGTTATCCGGCCTACACTACTGTTGAGGTCGAAGCCGTCGGCGCATCGTCGTCGTGGTATGAAACAAGCAGTGGAATCCCTGTATAAGACAACAGACAAATGCCTAAATAACAATTGTAGCGCGCTGTGCGGCAGAGCCCACTAACTCATTACTTAATTCAGTACTCATCAGTGTATGTTGGAGGAAATTAGCCTTTACTTACTCCAAGGACCCAAGCTCTCCCAATTTTCGTAACAAGTCAGACCCAAGCCAAGCTGAGAGTTAAATTGGGGCTAGCCACATGCAACATATTATTATTGCCAAAGGACATGTAATCACTCTCAAGCCCAAATCTCACTCGGTCCACACATCAACCAGCTCGCATTGGGCCAGGAAGCTCTGACTGTGTCGGGCCCTCAGAGCTGTTCAACCGCAGAGAGAAAAATCCATATTGGCTCCAGAGTGTGTGTTGCCTTCCCACCAGGTTGAAATGAGTTGGCCCTTGGTTTTGGTTATATCTCATTGGCGGTAGGTTAAAGACTGTCACAACTGATTATGACCACGTTAAATTCTGATAGATGGGAATCTCAGTGGGATGCAAGTCTGATCTGTCAGTATAGTATACTCAGTTGACTCCAGATCAATCCAGCTTCCAAGGATTTTACCAGATTGAGCTACCAGACACCCGCTGCATGTTGAATTTATTGGGGCTTGTATATCATCAGCCAGAGCGAGGACTAGCCAATGAAATCAAATGTTCCCGGAAAGCCTTGAGTGAACAAAGGAATTGGAATTCAATTGGGTGTGATAGTGTTGAGGGCTTAGCTTCAGAAAATTCAGCATCTCTGTGACATCTCTGCCTGGTGCAATTCATTCGTGAATGTTTCTACCTATGTATGGGCATTGACTCCAGAGCTGGGTGGAATGATTGACAAGGGTTAAAGCAGAGTTGAATTCTTCTCTCATTTGAACGGAAGTGTTGACAACCACTTTGGGGGAGATCAATTGGGATTGAAGGTTTGTTTGAGATGCAACTTAAATATTAAGAAATACATGCCCTAGATGTCAGTTGAATGCCAAATACCTCTCATAATATTAGACCAATTAACTCTGGTTGGATTTGGCAAGAAAGTAAATGAAAAGAAAATCGCGCATGAGGGGACTCGAACTCATGCGCGAAATCACAATGTTTGGCTCTGCTTGCCCGTGGGAAAGCTACATTTTGGCGGACGCTCTGCACCGGGCACTTCAGGACCCACTACCTAAAGTTAGTGGGCATACCCGGAATGACGGCCCGTGATCACCTCCTCAACAACTACACATCCCTACGCTACGCTACGACCCGGGGATACCCAACATCCCTCCTGTCCCCTCTTTGAGCTAGCCGCCCACCACGACGCCGTGTGGTAGTCCGCCTATCCTCATCAACCCTAGTCTCTCATAAACAGACAATACAACAAGTTTCAGTCGTACCTCGCGATGTTGTACATCAACCCTCCGCCCGCTATGCCCCTCTAGCCATCCCAACCCCTCTCCTGCGCGCGCCGCCTCCAGCCAACCGTCCGCTCTCGGCCCACATCCACCCGGCAGCCAACGAGCGACTGCAGTGTTCCCGTCCCAGCGCTGTCGTCTCGTTGGCTCGCCACGGTACTTATGGCCTCGGTGCGGCGGACGCTGCAGTCACCCGCAGCTATCGCGCAGCCTCTCAGCGCCACAAACCTCTCCTTCAATCCAAATCCTGAGCTCGCGCGCACTTGGTCGCGCGCCGTTCACGTCCACATAGTTGAGTCTAATACATCTTCCTCTTCACTCTCGTCCCACGTTCATATTAGGGGAGCGCCGCTGCTCAATTCCCGCCTTGCCGCACGACAACCACGCACCTGCCCACGGTACACCCAGCTCAACTCGGTACGCCGACGGCATCTCCCCTTCCCTGGGAATTTTTAAATCCTCCTCGGCGCGTACCCGACCGCGCTTCGCCCTGGCGATGGGCAAATTGCATGGTCTTCCATTTCTGCGCGTTACCGCATTACATCATCAGTGCCTCTAGGCGCACGTATTCCTCCCCGCACCACGACGTAAACACATTCGACACAGCGCGCGATACTCCTCCCGCGCGGCACCCTCCCCGGCGCTAGGTAGGCACAAACGAATCCTCACACGCCCTCTCCATCCTCATATCTGCCTTCCATTGTACCGTGAACTGATCACACTGCGCCGCACTGGCGCACTAGGCATTTTAATCCCTTTTCAGACTTGTTGCGCTTCATCTTTTCCGTGTTTCTTCTTCAAACCCGTGCCGATTGATTTTTCTATGCACACTTCAAATCGATTCTTGCGCGGCCGAGAGTTGGCGCACAATGCGGTCCGTCGCGCCCGCTTGTTCTCGCCGTAGCTCCCCACGGCGGCGATTCTGATTCGACCATCCCTGCAGATTTTACTGCCCGCCGTCGCATGCGCACGGGCACACGTGCACCCATCTCTAACGATCTGACTAGAACCTGCCCCTGGCCAACGTCGTGAGGTCCCGTCGTGCACCAGACCACCTCCCGAAAAACTTTCGCTGATCAAGAGGCGACCGTGAAGTCGGCGCATGGGTAGGGTGGCGGTATTAACCAGGTAACAATACATTGACTTGAAATCCGTGGGAAATCTTCCCCCGGAGTTGCTTTATTGAAACATATAGCTATTATGAGGCCAGGATTCTTCCAGGGAGTTCATACAGATTCCCGGGGAGGACATGGTTATTCTCATCGCGGGTGATCAGTTACGGCGATACGAGGTCAGAGAATATTCGCCCCAGGAATCTCTGTTCATTCTCGGGGAGTTATTTCCTGTAAACCTTCCTGCCGTGCCCCGTCGCTTCCACGCCCTGCCTCGTCGGTGCGCCACATTGTCCCGTCGCTTCCCGCCCTACTCCGCCCCGGTGCCGACGTATCCGGCCTTCTTGTTTGTGCGTGCATGCATCGGGCGGTGCCGTCGGATCACAGCTCCGTTGTTGTCATCACCTCGCCTTCTCCCTAATCTCGTCGTCGCCGTCGCCGTCGCTGCCGTCGTCGCTGGCCAGCCATCCGCAAGAACGAACGACGAGTAGCACGACCCTCCAACGGCCAGCAGAGTACTAGCAAGGCAGAACACTAGGAGCAGAGAAGAAGACTAGACGCGGAGGATGCCGTCGCTCTTCTCGCGCGCCCGCACGGCGTCGACCTCGTCCAAGCACAAGGCCATGTCGCCGCCCGCCCTTTCCCCTGTCCCGAAATTGCCTAGGACGGACGATTTCGGAAGAACCCGGAGCCACAGCCTCCCGTACCCCGCCGCCGCCGCCGCGCCGACTTGCTCCCTACCACCCTCCCTATCGACAACGCAGTTCCTGTGCATCCCCGCCTTCCGTTTCCTTCCCCACACAAGCTAGACTAGGACCAGGAGCAACCCACCCTCGCGGGCGGCGTACGACCTCCTCCCGCCCGCGCGGGACGCCGTGCTGGGGCTCCCCGACGCCAGGCGCCTCGTCACACGCGCGTGCGTGCGGTTCTCAGTGCACCCGCGCTCGACGTGCGCCGCGCCGCCGTCGCGCGCCTTCCTCGCCACGTGCGCCGAGGGCGCCGCCTGCGCGAGGAGCGGTGGGCGGAGGAGGCGCGGTTCACGGGGGCGGATGAGCTGGGGATGTGTCATGGGTGGGGCTGTCGCGGGTTGGCAGGGTTGAGGGGGGGGCGGGAGGTGCGGGGACTTTTGAGCTGGGCGTGGTATGAGAGGTGGAAGGCGGAGGAGGCGGGTGAGTGCCCCTTGTTTCTTTTCATATGTTAGCCCTTCCTTTTTCTGGTTGGCTTCAGCGCTCTCTTTATTTCCCTACGTCTACGCCTCCTACTTCCCTCCTTCCTTCCTTCCCATTCCACCTTCTCCATACGCCCCTCCCTCTATGATGAGGGCTTAATAAGCCTTACGCAGACGAGGCTGCTTGTGCTCGTGCTCGTGCTCGTGCCCCTGCTCGTGCGCAAACGAGAGTGCCGTGGTGGATACGCCGTGTGCTCGTGTGCCTGCGTCTGCCGTGTTCATCGTGCTTGCGGGCGGTGTAAATGCTTCCTGTCCGCGTCGTGGGCGCTTTGTATGGGGTGCGCAGCGCTCGATGCGGACTGCGCGGCGTGCGGTGCCGCCCACGGGAAAGTGTACGGGTGTCGGCGTTATACGCCGTGCGGTGGGCGACGATGACCTTGTGCATTGTCGGGTGGATGCGGCTATGCACCTCGCCGCTGACCTCGATGCAGGAGGCTCGCTGGCGCCGATGCAGAGTACTCCGGCCTTTGCTTTCCCGCGGTCCTCCTCGTCGCGCTCTTGCCTCTTTTTCCTTCCTGCCTTCCTTTTCTCGCCCTCGTAACTTTTTTCCGCCTTTTTGCGGGCGTGTGTTACGCCCTCCGCCTTCCTTGTCTCCCTCTTTTCTCTCCTGTCTTTCTGCCTTTGTCCCCGTCTCCGTCTTTTCTGCTCGTGCTTGTGGACGCTTCAGATGCGTGTGTGCTCGTGTGTCGGCGTCGGCGTCGTTCTAGGTCCGGCGCGGGGGCGCTTTGAGTGGAGTGCGCGGCGTGCGGGTGGGCGGACGGCGCTGCGTGCCGCAACTGCACATGGATCGCCGGGACCAGAAATCCATGGGTCCTGGGGCTATCATGTTTCAAGCAAATCATAATGGCAGAAAAGACGGCCTTCGGCATTTCAAATCGTCATGGGAGAAGAGACAGCCCTCGGCATTCCTGCCTCGACCTGGCGAGCTTGAACAGTGCATCACCGTTTTCAAAATCAACGCTTCAACAACCTAAGTCCCCTTTGAATCCGTTCCTTTTCCTCTGTGGATCACATTTCGCTGTCTTTTCACCATCTCTATGATCCACTTGCACCCGGGGGCTAAACAGCCCTCCTTAGGACCGATTAATAAGCGCGCAGATCTCACTGCACGTGGTCGCGTCCTCGCTGATTAATAATTTTGGAGATTCTCTCACCGGCGTCACACCGGCACCCGCATACTTCCCGTACACTCAGCCATCTTTTAACCCACCTCTGCTCTATCGAATTGTAATGCCTGCCATATCATCTGGGAAAGTTCTCGTCTCGGGTGCAAACGGATTCATTGCTGCTGTACGTCTCGTCCATCCGATAACGATGCCCCGCATCTTACCGGTACCAGTGGGTGGTGCGCTCGCTCCTGGAGGAAGGATTTTCCGTCCGCGGGGCCGTACGCTCTGAGGCCAAGTGTGCCCATCTCCGAAAAACCTTCCATTCCTACGGGGACAAGTTTGAGCTGGTCGTTGTACCGGATATCACCCAGTTGCGCAGGACAAGCGCCTCTCACCACTCACGATTGACCCAGTAGTTTTCAAGGACGGTGCGTTTGACGAGGCGGTTCAGGGGGTGGATGCAATCGAGCACACCGCTTCTCCATTCCATTTGAACGCGGACGAGCCTGAAGGTGGGTTTCCTAGCTCCATATGAAAGCGCCCGCTGATAACGCCCCGCACTACTTAGAACTCATCACTCCGGCTATCCAGGGAACGCTAGGCATCCTGCGGAGTGCTCTGGATCACCCTGGAGTTAAAATAAATCAGTGCCTCGAAATTTCCGTGCCGCTATTCGGTTCACATAACCCTGAGCTATTGCATCGAAATCTATGTGGTACCTTCAAAAAAGTAAGCAGGTAGTATATGGTCCCGTGAAGCAATCTGCTCGGCCTATTCTGACTTCGACAAGCACTGCGTGTGGAGTTTTACTGCTGGAACGCTTGAATTCTAGCTTAAAATCAAATGGAACTCGCATAATGACTTGTCCTCATCAGGACTCTCTCTTGGGCCGCAACTTGTCTACCGGGTTGCAAACTCACCGAAACTGAAACTATTCCCCTGCGAGTCCGACGCTATATGTTTGCTGCTATCTCTTCAAGAATCCTGCGTGGGCCAATCGTTAAATTCAACTGACGGCCCTTGGCGAGGATTCCTGCTTTGAAGTATGTACAACAACTGCTTGATTAGCCACTGCGTCAATTCGACTCCTTCGACAGGCCGTACCCGCTGCATGGTCATTGTGATCGAGAAAATACCAGCTTCCTCCCGCAATGTTGTATCTACAGCATCAACCAAGATGATGAAGATTCAGAGGCCTAACTCTGAAATGTGCTTCACACATCTTTCGCTATGAAGACACTGTGCCAAATCAGTCAAGCTCGTGGTTTTGATCTACAGTGCAAGCACAGGAGATAACATTGTCGTGTAATGAGGGATAATGGGTGCTTATATTTTCGCTTTCAGACGACGACTGGGTTCTACCGCGGGGCATGGATGGTTGAGGCTATTCATGGTATCTGTGGGCTCGGCTTGGAAGGCATTTGTGGGCCCAGGGGCGAAGGTGTAATTTGGCTTGCTTTGTACACTGGGATCCAACTCCTCGAAACCGGTGTTCGTTATCCGGACCGTGCCGTGTAATAATACCTACCTACCTACCTACCTACCCCAAAAGGCAGTTGCTTTCGGGGACGGCACATCCGGCAGTCCTGTGTTTTCAGCCTCCGTACTCTGGCAGTGGCATGAAGTCGGGCCAACATTACTAAGAACATGATTCCGGCTCTGGGAGTTGTGTGGATGATCATCTGGCGGCCAACTGAAAATTTCGGCTGAAAAAAGCGGCTGGAAGACTCATGGGATCAGGTTTCGGAGAAAAGGGATATCATCTGAATGATCCAGCTGGGATCAAGGTGCGGGCACTTTGGCGGTGTAGGTCAGGTCGTTCAATCAGATCCCACATGACGAGTTCAGCCTACTCCAGCGCATCAATTGCAGCAATTTCAGCTCGATAACGTCAAAATTTGTTCCGCCATATTTCCGTACGGTACAGGATACGGGTAGGATCGGAGAGAAGCACCGCCATCGATCCGGAATGCTCCCGCAGCAGTCAAGCTACAGCTTCCTCGCGTACCCGGAAATTGGAGGGCGGCTCCTGCGCCCCATTCCTGGCGCATTGAGAAATGATCTCAGACTCCCCCTTTCAATGTGCCGGACGTACTCTCCATTTCGGTGGATGCCGTTCGGCGTTTGCCGAAGTTAAGTAAGGTGAGTCAACTCAATTGAACTCCTGTCGTTAAGCGCTTGTTGCGCCCTTGCGTAAATCCACATTTTATGAATCCCCCTCTCCATGACACTGCCAGTCATAATTCACTGTTGACATTCCGCCACAGAAGCACCTCCCAATAAGGGAATTTGATGGTGGATGCCAAACAGGCAATGCACCACTCGCGGTCAGCCACCGCCCATCCTTTCCTTTCCCCCCCCCCGCTCGCTGCTCGCCATGCCTACTATCTGTTCTCGTCAACCAGCCCTTTGCCACCAAACCTCCTAGGACCAAGCCTGCTGTTGGGGACACTTACACCCCGCCTTCGAGGAGTTAGGGCAAGCGCAGCGCGCCCTAATTCCGGCTATCAGCCGTGCCATCCCGCTTCGACTGGTTAGAGTTAGGATAGGTATCTATAGAAAGCGCTAACGAGGCTTTAGAGTGCCGACCTGAGATGGCCCGGTTCGGGGGACCCCCCGAGCGCAGCGAGGGAGGGGAGGGACATCGAATGGTCGGTCCCCTTCGCGCACACGAAGAAACTCGGGTTCCATATGTATTATGTAACAATAAATTATTTCCCCATTTTTCCCTCTGCATCGTGTCCAGGACATGACTGCTTGACCTACTCTACAGGATTTCGCTGCTGTGCGACTGTGTGCCGAAGTGCCGAATATGAAATGATGTAGCACTGCCCCCATCAAATTCCCTTTCCGGGTCGTGCTTCTGTGGCGGAATGTCAACAACTGTCATAATTAAGGAGGTGTAGAGGAGAGGGAGTAAACAAGGAGTACAAGGTCGTCCTGTGTAATTGTTCCAAATTCGGTAGCCCTTGTATTCAGGTTCGGACAGGCGTCTAATTATTCATTTATAGCGTCCACCGCTTATCCGAAAGAACGTCCATCGCCAGTCTGGATACCCCCGCCGACTACTACTGGAATACGCGCTTCGAATGTCCACCCAAAATTCCCCTCAGCGAGCCATAGAAACCTCCCTAGCGAGATACTCCACTTGAACAACAAGAACTATACCGGAAGCGATGGAAGGATGACGGCATTTGCCGTACGGCGCACCGGATTGTGTGGCGCTGCGGAGGATGTTGATGTTCGGCAGGAGGGTGGAGGGCAGGTGCGCACGCTGGGCTTCGCCCCGGATTTGAGCTAACGTAACTCGGTGGCGTAGGGCCGCTAGTGCGAATGACATATGTCCGGTCCAGGATGTGGGAGGCCCCCGGCGCATCGAAGGCACTCCTTCATCCAGCGCGCGGCGATCTGACGTATGAACAACCGCTCTGGTAGCGCCACCAGGTCGAATTGCTTCACCAGGCAGTCTCTGGTCGCTGGCTCCTCCCCCACACAATGCATACGTACTTGTGACATGATGCACACCGCCCTTTGGGCGGCGACCGATTTCAGCAACGCCTCGAGGATGAGGTGGCCGCCGATTCGAAGTGGCGCGCCAGATCGTCGTAGACTTCGGGGGGGATTTCGAATACGCCGAGTGTGACATTTGCTGTATAGTGGACGAGGTGAATGCCTGCTGGGAAGCTCGTTGAATGCAACTTACTGGACTGGATCGTCCATAATAGTGAAGATACTCGAGTGCGACCGTGATACTCAAAAGTGATTCGACAAGCGCGTGGAGATGGAGCGACGGCGGATGCCCATTGGAACCGCTTTGGAATCACAAAATTGTCCAACGGGGAGTTGAGTGGGAGGACGTCGGCGTCGGCGGCGTAGGGGGAGTCGGCACCGAAGAGAGAGTTCGCCATCCTTCGGCGCGAAAGTGATTTTAACCAGACTATCAGCTGGGAACACAATTCGTCGAGGAAAATCTTGCGCTGGGTGTGGACGAGAGGATCCATGGAGACGGCGGCGAACTGTGCACGACGTATATATGCTGAGTTTGCTTGGACCTTTGTGAATCGGCAAGGCGGCGCAGGACCTGCCAAACTTCATCGCAATTGTGAAATGTGACGCGTCCGACTGAGTACTACCAAAGCGCATCAGCTTCCGCGTCGCACTCCTAAGGCCTCGCTCCGCCGTACGGTTGGGCAGAGTCGGAACTATGATGAGCTCGGGGATCAGTGAGCGACTCTGAAATTCGGCGAGGACTGAATATCACATAAAAACCTTCAGCCAGGGAGCAACATGTAACCAGTTTAGAGCATACAGAGAGCGTGATGCTGTTAAGAGGTGACGATTGGGGTTGCCCATTACCTCACGCCAAAACGGAGCACAGCCCGCCACCTAACAGGTCCGCGGCATTCGTGCGACGCGCGTCACATTATCGGAGGCAGGGATAGTACACTCTGGAAGGTTCTGCCCGTCGCTGCCCGTCCACAGAATGGTGACGAGGGAGATACCCGGATAAGGAAGTCCCTTGTTCCCAAAACAGGGCGGTTGACGATTGTTAACGCCGAACGGCATGCCGCTGTCGCTGCAAATCAGCAGCGCCAGGGATACCTCATTACCTGCTCCGAAACTCGGAACACGGTAGAAGATACTGGAACAAGTCGGACGATGTACGTATGTAGTTCTAGATCCATAAGCCCGGATGACGGCGAGCTGTACAGCGGCGCCCTTCAGCAGCGGGGACAGCCTTATGTCCCGTTACTGGATCAATCGAGACATAGGGGTCGGTGGAAAATACACAGCAATGAATCTCAGGGTCCCTGTGCGGAGGAAACGTCCAGCAGTGGTCAGTTTTCAGTTCCCAATTTCTGAGTCGTGGGTACCGCTTCCGGCTAGCAGATCGGCGTAACGGAGCGAGACCTGGTGAGCGGTCGGCCGAGCGCACTAGGAGATCTAGAACACTACCGCACAAGGAAATGGCTGTCAAGGAAAAGCAAAGGATGGGGCGATCTGATGTTGTCTGATGGCTGACAAATATTTGATGCGCTGGTTGAACGTTGAACCATCCGTCGGCTGTTCAACATTACGGACTTGGGAATACTTAGTGGGTCTACACGCAGCTGAATATTCCATCCACTTGAGAAATTCCATGCCCCAAGGACCTCATAGACGTGCGGGTCTGCCGCAGTTTACTCCCGTTTGAGCACACGGATGGGCATGTGGTTGGCGAAAATGCAACCATTCCCAACTGTGTACCATGATTAGACGCGTCCGGACGGTATACGCTGGAGACGTCAAGGCTCGAAGCACTCGCGCGTGGACATTCTCAGAAAGCCAATGGTTGATCACGTGGTACTACGACAGGCAAGGCTAACACGACTAGTGCTGTCCATTAATATGATATCAGATAATATGATATTGATATATTCATAATAATACGGATACGATATGGCCCCGGGAGGTTCTTGCGATATTACAGCAGATGGCAGTACCGAAGGCACGAACGAAAAAATTCCCGTTTTGGGAAGATTTTGATCCTCGCGACCGATTCGCCAATATCTCAATGAGTTCAGCATGGATCAAGATGAAACAAAGCCAGATAATTCATAGTATTCATACGCAATTAGTGATAGAACGCAACTCGGAAAAATATCATATTTTGCATCCTCCCGCATCTGAAGCTCCTGGCGCCATGAGTTCCGACTAGTGAGCCAGGTTCCTCTTCAAACAAGCGGAATTTTTGGGAAGGTTCAACACGTTCGGTTCGGCGTTCGACCGCGTCCGAACGCAGAACCGAACTTTTTTGGCGCCCAATTGATCAAATTACTACGCAACGACCGAAAAAGTGTAGTAAATGAACAAAATCGATGGCGAAAAACATCAAAAGAACTTACGTCCCACTAAGGGCCTGATCGGCAACCGTTAATTCACGCGGAAAAGTCACAATCAGTCACATTGATCACACTCTCAAGTCGATACTAAGTGTGGTCCAGTTACCGGTGCGAGGTATGTCTCTCGAATTTCATCTGTGTTCGTTTATCCGAATCTGCCTCCAGCGTAACTGGTATATGCTTCAACGCCGACACCACCTGCTGCAATGGATTCTATAGCGTAGGTTTCTGTGGCGGTGGAAATAATGTGCGTACGCCCTCACTGGCCCGTTTCACAAGTCAACATGGCCCGTACAACGACTGATGGCGAGGAGGCGGACAAACATCGTGGATGTTCTGGGGTTTAGCTCGGACGACGCGGGACCTCCACTCTCACAGATCTTGCCCGGAGCTGAACATTCTTGACGATTGGGAAGCCCGCTCTCATCAGTTTCAGCGCTTTATACGACTTCGCGCTCGGGCCAGACTGAAACCTGGTTGAAGCTAGGGTTGAAGATTGCATGTATCTCCTCCTGAAAGGAGTGAATCGTTCACACTGGTAGCATACGGGTCGCAGATGCAGGGGCATCTGGAAACCAATTATTCAATGTTTCTGTACGTCTTTTAGTGCCTTTTAAATATTTCCAAAACTTTTCGGAGTGCAGGAGGTGGCAAGGGCGGGCTATTTACTAACCGTTATGCATTCATCCTCACTTTGAGTTGAAGATCCACGAGTTTCCGTCCATGAGGATCCTACCAGGCATGTTTTCCTCGCTACAACACCAAACCATGTTTATTCTCCTCTCAATTCGACGTAATTTTCACTCTGGGAATCAAACTGTAACCAGTCGGCTCATATGTTCTTATTGATTGTCGCGGATGACACGTGACCGCGTACTATCTCACCACTGATCGATTGTACCGTCCTCCGGACATGTGTCATCTTGGCATTTCACACCATCGTTGGTTTGATCGGCGCATATACTGGCAAGCAGCTAGTTCCCCTCTTTCACCCACATGCGCCCCATCACCATATTCCTTATGCTACTGCTTGCCTTATGGCTAGAATGGTCTTACAGGGCCATTGATCCACCTATCCCTGGACGCCAACATGAATTTGAGGGGTGTTCTCCTCCAGAATTTTTTTCTGCGGATGCCTTCGTGCCGAATATGCCCCTCACAGCGTCGGTTTATGCTCCGCACTGCACCGTGATTGGCAGTTGGCTTTGAAAAAGACTATATATGCGGAACGGAGGGGTGGTCCCTCCAGAAATTAATACCTTGATTACCTTCGGGCCGAAAACATATCCCGGTGGCATATTTCCATTGGAGTATACTGTACGTCCCTGTAGTGAAGCAACGCCCAACGGACCGTGACATTTCCGTTGCTTTTTTTTCAGGCAACGGCCATTGTCGTCACCGTGACCGTTGCTTCAAAAGGCAACGAGCGGTGGCCGGGAATTTTGGTCGAGGTATCAAGGCGGGGGAGGAACAATGAGTAGCTTCAGCCTGAATTAGGAATACTTGTGCTGGTGGCACACTAATGTCCTTTAAGTACAGTACTGAAACAATTTCAATATCTTTCCCCAATTCAGATTTCCGATGGCACCCAAAGAAAAAATTCCCAAAGGCCCGCCTCAGGAGCTCATCTCACGGATCATTCACTTGCATAATCTGCTACGCAACCTTCCCAAATCTCTTCCGGAGAATTCGCCGCATTCCCTGTATCAGTTTGATTTCAATCAAGAACTACTCGAGATGAGTGGATACTTCGCTGCAGCGGGGCATGCTCTCGAGCTCTCGTTTGAGACCCATCTTCTACGCATTCAAGACCGTCATATTCGCTTTTCGGAGCGAGGAGAGCGGAACGACGAACTTCAGAAATTTCTCAAGCGGGCTGTCAAGGAGATGACACCCGGAGAGCGCGACACTTTCAAGGAAGCTTGGATCGAGCGGCTCATCATGGCAGCTGTTGAATCTGGCGCCAAAATCCCCACCAGGTAGCGCAAGGAAGCACCTGATCCCGACCTCGACACCCGCCCCGCCAAAAAAGTATCGGGCGCTGTCATTCTGGGAGGAGACGCGCCGCAGTCATCGGTGCCAGCCGTCCGTGATGCCACCACGTCCGCGTCAACCTCTACCATTCTCTCACCGAGTCATGGATCATCCCCTACATCCTCCACCTCGACGTCTCTCCCCCCGCTCCCATCCTCGTCTTCCACCGCATCCCAGGCTAGACAGCTTGTGGGGAATCCAAAGCAGCGCGGTCTTGGTTCATTCGGCTGGAAGAAGGCCACGCCAGAAGATACCCAGAAATATTGGTCGAAGGCCAGGGATGACGGCGCGGAGCAGCGCCAAAGCATGATCGAGTCTCAGGAGAAGATGTTGGAAGCGAAGAAGGAGCGGGAGCGGGATCTAGCACGGCTCAGACAGAAGCGGAAGCGCGAGAGAGCCAGGCTTAATGCCACCGATGAACGCCCCGAGACCACAAATACTGTGTTGATGCGCGGTGCCAAGACGTTATCCGAGGGAACCCAAATCACAGATATTGCTTCACTCTCTCGGCCCCTGACCCAGAAATCTATATTACAATTGAGGACCCCTTGTCCCTGCGAGACAAGACCATTTGACTCTGGTACATTTGTACTGGCTGCCGGGGCTCCGAGTGAGGTCATAGGCTCCAATGCTCCACTCAAACCCACATAAATGTTGAATTGTCCGCAGTCGCTCCACTCGACTGTTGAGTTTCTATTTATAACTGTGCAGTTGTTACTTTCACTCGAGTTCTTGCTTCAGCAAACCTTTCAACCAGACAATTACCTCCCACATTGCGACGATTTTTAACCCAAGTCATTGAAGGTGGATCATATAAACTTGATCATGAGCTTCATGGAGGCAGTAGCTGACCTTTCTCAGAGTACCTTGGGACCGGAAGACGATGGTATTGTTGGCTTTCAGAAATTTGACAAGGGTTCAAGTCCTAAAATGTGTAGACAGGTATGTCTTCTATTTTTCTCTCCGCCGTACAGTGCCAAGTATCTATCATTTTCTCAAGCCTGCGCGTGAATTCGAACGACGCCAAATTGGTCAAAAAGAGCGGCTAGACAGAAGCCAAGGGAGAATGTATATATATTGTGTTGGTCCCATTATTCGTTTGGCATTTTGTCCAGTTGAAGAACTCTAAATCGATGAATCCCCGGAGTTCTGGTGCCCTTGATTTTGAATAGGACATGAATGAGCCGCGGCATCAGGACAGTGGTGAGAAGAAAGGATGAATTGCTGGAATTTCGGAATACCAAGTTGAACCAACTGGTGCAAGGTTGAACCCGAAGCATTGTGTTTGGCAAGGTTCTTGGGGGGTGAGAGAATACCCAATTGTTAATATTACAGGCCGCGAGGAGTCGACCGAAGGTCGACGACGAGTGGCATCTTTGAGATTCAAGTACTAGTAACAAGATAACAAGATCCGAAAATAGTATCTATTTAATTCCGTGGCGAAGCACGGGTAACTGCTAGTGGAAGAAGAATCGGACTGGGACTTTGGGCGGTGTGATCCAAGCGCCGGCCAAGAAAGTCTTCTGGTTCCATCCGTTCCTGTTTGCACTTATTAAAGGTGCCTTAGAGCGTTATGACTGGTCGCCTTCGAGAACAGTGGCCTATCTCCACCGCACTCACCCGTCGCTTTTCAATGCTCCAAACAGCAGATTGAACAAGGGAACACTCTGGAAATGGATCGTTCCCAAGCAGCATCGCTTCACGGATTCTGCGTTGCTCAAGATTACTAGTCGCCGTTCATTGGCCGGAGGCGGGCGTGTTGGGATCCTTGCACCATACCCGGAGATTGTGACGGCCATCGTGAAGACGTTGAAAGATCTCCGCATATCGGGATGCGTTGTCAATGTCGCAATTGCCAGATCATTGATGATCGCCATCATTCGCAGTCAGCGCCCGGACCTCCTCGATAAATTCTGTTGTTCCGAGAAATTTGTGCGCAGCTTCCTCGACAGTAAATTGAACTGGACATCACGCAAAGCAACTCGAGTCGCCAAGCACATTCCCGACAATGCTTCCGAGCTCTGCGAGCGAACCTTCTTTCTGTTGGTGTATGCCATCGAGCACGACCACATTCCAGCAAAGGTAAGCACAGTTTCTGCTTCTCAAACGACGTGCCGTCCTTATACCAGGTTACAGCTCATCATTAACTACGATCAAACCGGCGTCTACATTCGTCCCAATTACACCCAGACGTTTGAAGTACGCGGCTCAAAACAGGTTTCGGTTACAGGAGATGACGAAAAGCGGGCCTTTACTCTTGGAGTGGCAAGTGCTTCAGACGAAACCTTGCTTCCTCTGGAGCAGATCTGGTCTGGTCTCACAAAGACGTCACTCCCGAAGTCGACCGCCGATGGATACGAGGAAGCCACCGATCGCGGCTTCCACTTCGCATTCGCGCAGAGCAAAAAGCGCACCAGCCATTTCAGCACGCTGAAAACTATGAAGGAGTGGGTTATAACGGTAGTGAAGCGCTACATCGACGCTGTTATTACTGCGGACCCCGACCTCGACGATGATCAAAAATCCATTGCGTACATTGATGCGTATCCCGTCCACACCGGGGAGCCGTTCCGCACCTTCATCTTCGATGAATTCCCCAATATCATCCTGATCTTTGTCCCCAACAATTGCACCGGCCTGCTCCAGCCTCAAGACGTTGGGATCCAACGCGTGGCAAAGCATCATCTTCGACAATCGATGCTGGAACATCTCGTCCGGTGCCACCAGGCTCAAGTTAGCGCTGGGATCACGCCCGAGAACGTAAAGTTCACCAATTCGTACCCCGCCCTCCGCGATGCCTCAGTACGGGCTTGTGTTGAGCTGTATGACTGGCTTACCACCCCCGAAGGCCGCACGATTGTACAACGCTCCTGGGAGAAGTGTGTTGTTCCCGACAAGCCGAAATACAACCTGTCGTATGAATGCCTTTCGAGTCGCGACTCCCGAAAGGCTCTGCGGGCATATCTCAAGACAGATAAAACGATCGCGGATGAAATCAAGGCACGACTAGGCTCCATTAGCCTTGCGGATCTCCCTGACGATACCGAGGACGAGAACCAGCCCGAAGATTGCAGTCATTTGGCCGACGATGATGAGCGAGGAGGTACACATCAGCCGGAGGATGATTCAGATGTTCCGCTAGCCGGCGTCGTGGCGGGTGCACTCGGTATTCGAATGAATACACGTTCGCAAGCTCGCACTTTGGCTGCCAAGAAGGTCATTGAGGAGGATGCGACGCAGGGATTATCAACAGCAGATGCCGAGGAGGATATTTGGGCGTTCAATGATCATTGCAAGATGTACCAATACGGAGGAAATGGGTTCTGAATCGTCTGATTCGGACACTGGAGACGCAGATACATATGAGCCGTCGGGTAGCGAGGGAGAGGACGCGTAGGAGGTCCAGAATTATTATTTTCGAATTTATTAGATTTTTTTCCATGTCACGCTGTTTCAAAGGCAACGCGCCTCCCCGAGACCGTGACTCGGCCAAAAAAAAGCAACGCAACGGGGCCCGTCGTGACCGTGACCGTTGCTTCACTACAGGGACGTACAGTACTTAAGATACGAGTAATAATTAATATACACATAATATTAATGATGGGACTCGATGAGGGCGAGAGAAAGAAAGAGAGATTGCGTGAGATGCCTTTCCTTTCGTACGGAAATTGAGCGGTTGATCGGATAGGTCGAAAATAACGTTGTGGAGGGTCCAAATCAAATAAAACCGGAAATGGGATGCACATACGGGAGCTGCCGGGAAGAGAGTGGGAGAAAAGAAGAATGTAAACATGCGCACATAAATCAGGGCATCTGCTTAAGATACGAGTAATAATAATGGCAGTTGATCCCCGTATCCCATCTATTCTTTGACAGGTTTAGTAATGGCACAGCCGCCTGGCGTGTCACTATGGTTTAGCCATTCGTCCCGTTCTCCTTTATGCCCGCTCCGAAGTACAGGAGCTTCCCGAATCCTCGGTAAGTTTCATTCCTTTGTTACTTCTTTTTATGGCATTGTCTTGGTCTGATGGCCTTGCTAGGACATTTTCAATTACATACGCAAATTTGTGGTGCGTATTACCGGCAATGAGATTTGGGGTGTTTTTGTCCGTCTCGGACCTAGCCGACGATGATGGAAGCACAAAAAGGTGTTTTTTGACTCTCGCGCCCCAGATAATGGCCTTTAGGAGCCAAATTGCCAAAATTTGTTCCAGCAGCGGATCTAACCTTTGACGCTATATTCCGGGTCCTGGGAATCTCCGTCTGAACGCCGCGATGAGCCAAGAGGTGAGTGATCTCTGGATCGCGTACGTGATTCCCACGGGATCTGCCCCCCAACTTCCTTCGAAGATACAGACACCATCAGAGGGTGCCAGATTCGCTCTCATGTCGCCCGATTTATCAGGGAAAAAATAGCAAAACAGTCATGCCGGAAGCGAATTACAGGGTTGACGAAGGGTTGTGCTTACCACATTTTTGCCAGCTGCAGGCAGGACAGTGTGCGCTGAGACTGACAGTCAGCCTGCACGCTCATTAGCCGAGCTAATTCGGAGCGCTTGATTTGACTTGGGGCGATGCGAGACCATGTAGGCAGACAGCTGGCTGGCGGGTCCGACGTTCGCAGTCGTCAACGTTACAATAATACAAGGGATGGACGGGAGGGAGCACGTGTCGCGGTTGCGCCGCCGCAGAGGGAGCACTGCTCAGTCGGCGTAAGCCAGGTCCGCAGATTGGACTCTAACACAGCCCCTGGACAGGAATGTGCACTGACATAGGAAAATACGTTCCTGTCATGTGCACATTAAACTTCACGCCTAGATCAGTTTCTTTGAGGGAGGATAGACCCAGCACAAATGCTCAATTTGAATGTTGATCGAGGCATTTTAATGATGTGTTGTGTTTGGATTATCTTGAGGAAGTATTCAAAATTCATGGAGACCAGGCAGTATGTCTGGAATCCCGGTAACATAAGTAGAGAGAAGCTACCGGAACCGGTTGTTTGATTCAGAGTTGAATGAAAACTAGAGATTTCCGTGGTATAGATGTTCATAAATTCAATTTCATCCATTGACTCTCAGTCGATATTGTAAATAAAAGATTCCAGCCAGTGCAGCGGCCGGGTCTGGGGGGCGCGCGGGCTAAGGGGTTAGGCACGTGATCGCGAAATGACAAAGAGCGCCGCTCGCGTGCGAGCCACCGCACGCGCAAACAGATAATCTCAAGGAGGACTTCCATAATTGAAGGAGGAATGCTGGGACGGGACCCATTTCTAAATGCAGCCTCGGCGTGAGTGGCGGGGGCGGGGGACCAGAGGGGGGGCCCGTGTGGATGGGGGCGTGCGGGCAGCACGTGTAAAGTGGAGCTGGTCCGAGCAGATGAGGTGCCAAGGTCGAGCGCAAAAGCGCCGGCGCCGGCCGTGAGGATTGAAGCGGGGATTATTCGCCACCACCCCAGGCAAACAGGGCCGAGCAGCACTGCCAATGCGCGAAGTGTGTATCGCTTGAGGCCTCACGTAGGGCCAGACATCAGCGCCTGGTGGAAGCAGGGGTGCCGCTTTTTTGGAGGGCAGGGGAACGGGGAACGCCGGGGCGTCAATTCATAATAAATGTCGATAGCATCCCAATTGGGATACTGCGCGACGTACGTGCGCATGGATACGGCGCGATTGATGGAAACACTGATAAGGCAAGAATTGACGGACTTCCTGAAAGCTGAAGTGATGCATCAAAACGGACCGATAATTAGCGACGGATTTGAATAACGCCGCATCACTCATTAGCAAAGTTGTGATCAATTAAAAACCCTATCACATGCGCCTGCCCGCGCTGTCCGAGCTCAAATCTCGCCCGATATGAGAACGGAAGTTCCCTCGATATTGCTTGCACATTCCCTCGAGTACGACTCATTCCCCTCGACTCGTTTACATTTCCACTTCCACTTCCACTTCGACGATCTCAAACCCCAACCACTAACTGTATTTTTCAGTGCACATTCCGGTACAGGGACTGCGCTAGAGTCCCATCTGCGGACCTGGCTCACCCGGCTCACCCCGACCGGGCAGTGCTTTCTCTGCGGCGGCGCAACCGCGACACGTGCTCCCTCCCGTTCATCTCTTGTATTATTGTAACGTAAGACCCCTGATAATGCACCAAAGGCCTGATTTTTGAAACCGAGAAATGTCAGGACAGATTTTGCCGGATTTCCGGATTTTGCCAGGATTTTCACCAGGCCTGTGCACCAAAATCGGCCAAAAAATGTCAGGAATCGCGCACCAACCCAATTTTGCGCCTCATACAGGCGGTACATGGGCTCTTTTCGATTTTTTCTCCCCGCTAACGCGGTTTCGTCCAGATTCAGGACAGGCCGTCGCGACCCAAAAGGTGGATTTGTCAGGATTTTGGCCAGGCCTGGGGGCCCAAATATCAACATTTTGTCAGGATTCACATCAGGCCTTCGGAAGTTCCCACCCGCTACCCCCGCGAGCCAGCTGTTTGGGACCCACATCGTCTCGCATCACCGCAAATCAAATCTGGCGCTCCGAATTAGCTCGGCTAATGATCGATGAGCCTGCACGCTAGCGTGCAGGCCGACTGTCAGTCTCAGCGCCCAGGGTTCAGAGGACTTGGTTACGACCCTGGGCAATCTATGATCGATCGCCCATGTCTCGATAATATTAAAGCCATCAGCACCTTCGTCTTGCAAACTGTTTCTTCCTTCCTTCCGCGATGTCTCTCGAGTTGGACGGCATTCTTGGGTACATTCTTTCTCATTGAATTTTCGAACCACGGCCAACTTCTTTCATCTAGGGCTTTGCTTGTGGGAACCTGGGCAAATTCAGTGGGCATTTGTCTTCGCACGTTGTGACGTTTTGAAACAATTATGAACGCTAGATTCTGTGCGGCGTCGAAGTTATCCAGGTATGTGGGTCCAAAGTTCACGGTGGAGAGATGCTAAACTGACTTCAGGCAGCCTACTACTACCGCCACTTCAAACACGACAATTGGAAGTTGAAGGTCTTAACCTTCGGTCGTGCATTCGTGTTGATTCTCTGATCTTCCTTCCCGCCTCGTAGCTGCTAGTAACGTCTGCCGTCGCGATCGATTTCGTGTCGATGATCGCAAACTATGCCTCTGTATATCTCGTGTGTATCTTCTTCTTCCACCACATGAACGAGCTAATATATGCTATGTGCAGTATACAATCACTCACTGGGGTGTGTCTTTCCACTTGATCTCCCACTGTCGCTGACCCAGTTTGCTTTTTCTCAGGTGGTTTGGCGTATTTGGAGAACCAGTATTGGGCAAGTCATTTCGGTTCCATTGGAAGAAACATAATTGAACGCATGTTATCGAACAGCCTCTTCCGCTCTATATCTTTTCGACTAGCACCGTGGCCTCTTTGGCCCAAGGTTTCCTGGCTTTTAGATACTGGCGCCTGTGCGGGTTATATCATTGAGTCGTGGCCCAGCTCCTAACTCGCTCTAGAACCAAAAACAAATTCATCACCCTCACTTTATTCCTCTTCATCATGGTCGCAGTAAGCTTCTATCCCTCCTCCACACTTTTAAACTTTGATTTCAACTGACAGGCCGGCGGCGCGTTCGCTACTCTGCCATCACGATCACGATCCTGCCCAAATCGTGATCGGGGGCACATCATAATCCCCGGCACGTGTGTCGTCATCTCTTCTGAGGTCTATTCGACTTGAACTAACATGGGAATGTAGAGCCTGGTTTATCGCCGAAGCCGTGGCGGACATTTCCATTGCGTTGGCCCTTCTGTTGGAATTCAGGAAGATCAAGCCCTCGTTCAAGGAGACCAGGAGGTGAGCTTGCGGGTCATCATCACTGATCGGATCTACTTATCGTTTGTAGTCTGTTCAATAGACTAGTGGCACGAACCATCCAGACCGGAGTCGTTGGGGCGACCATGGCGTTGGCTATCTTGGTCGCGTAGGTCCCCGAAATATCCGGTATTTGTCCAACTCATACAAGTTACAACTGTTCGTTTAGGTTTCTGGCAAACAAAGAAAGCAACGGCGAGTTTCTCGGCCTTCCACTTTCCATCCCTGGCTCATATATCTCAGTCTCCTCCGGCATCGCCTACTGCCTAGGCCGCGTCTATTGTCTGACCATGGTTTGTATTCTAATTTTAAAAAATCTGCGTTGGTCGGGTCTCACAAAACTTGAAGCTCGCGAATCTCAATTCCAGGCAAACGGGAAACACGCGCTCAAGCATGGGCACGTCTTCGGGTGCAAACTCCGGGACTCGCGGTGAACATAGAAAGCAGGCGCAGAGCGAAGGCGGCGACAGCAAAGGCGGGATTCGTGGGTTTCTGGTTCGCGCTCTGCATCTACTGAGGCTGACGCGATGCGTGCTCTAGATGTCCTCCGGACGGCTGTGGTACTCGAATTTTCAGGTTTTGAATAGATCCGTCGCTGATTTTGCCTCGTAAGGTTCATATGGACCCTCCGCAGAACGTTTATTCTATGGGCTCGTTCAAAACCAACGTGAGATATTTCTCTCGTTCAGCCTCTATGACGGCGACGCTGACGCAGTAATATTTCTAGCCTGGCCAGGGCCTTCCTGATGATAGTCCCGCCGATGAAATAGAGATGACAGTGAATGATTCTGCTTCGTACTCGTCCAAGAAGAAACAGGACCTGTTCTCTGCGTGATTTCCTCGGACTTTTGGTATGGACGTCAGTTATTTATCTATTGAGGTCTAACATGTATGCCATTCCTTCTCAGGATTTCGGAGAATGTCGCCCATTTAAAACTACGATTGCGCGTCTGGAAACACCCAGATGGCAAATTGGTAGAAGTTAAAACTGTCCATGTGATCGGACTGTTGCGTATTTTAGCTTAGTAATCTTACTCACCTATTTTTTAATTTTCATAATCTCATCGCGTGAGTTATATGCCCGGACCCTAAACGGACGAGAACGGACGTCGGTATACGTCGGTGTACGGCGTTGTCTGTCGGACTTCGTCGGTCTACCCTCTTATTGCCCTGAGGTGCAGATCGTTGATGCGATCCACCGTTCGGCGGCGTTCATTAGTATCGATCAGTGATTGGGAGGTTATCTTGCTCTTATCAATAAATTTCGTTCAAGATCGGCTCGTTCACCAGGAAATTTTAGGACTCGTAACAGCAGAAAGCCCGGAGCTCCAGGCTTGAAGTAAATAGTTTGGGTTTTTGCTTGGAAAAAAACAGA
>JARGYA010000859.1:0-39914 GCA_029204335.1 Mycena vulgaris
ATGAGTGAATATGTGGAACCTGACTCCGAGACCGAGTCAGACTCTGGCCGCACCCACACCCGCACTTTTCAGATTCCTGACCAAACGCATCCCCGGCGGAATTACGAGCAGTAGAACTCAACCTGCTGCTCACCCTACCTGCTCACGAAAGATACCAGGCTCTTAAGGAGATGCAAACAATGCTCAATGCCGCGCTTCAAGAGAACAAGTCGTTACAAGGGAAGGTAGATCAGCATGAAGCCAGCAAGCCTGGCCGCAAGAGTAACAAGTCCAAAAGTGGGGGCACGATGAAAGGTCCCAACATCGACAACCATCACAGCCGTCTACTCAATTGGGGAAAAAGTTTTGCGGTGCTGCATGACCCTTGGGTCAAATCCGTCATCTTCACCGAGAAGGTTAATCCTCCGTTGGCACCCCCAGCAGATATATTCAAGACGGGTTCTACCCTGTACACTCAGCATCTGACGGCAACTCTCTACGATCATATACCCGAGGACGCCCATAAATTCGTGAATGCGGCCAAGTTCAGCGATTTCGCCGACAACGTGAGCTTCTAAATTCCTCTTACAATACTGGCAGTAAACTGAGCTAAATTCCCTAGTTCATACGACAATCAAACCAGCAACGATCTCAGGCGGTTCTCCTTGTCAAGGATCGCCTCCCCACCCTGCTGTTACAAGAAAAAATCATTGACCAGATCAATCCGGCCAGCTTACGTTGTCTCCTCGTGCGTCCTGGGGAGAACGCACAAGTTAAATGTAGCCTGTTCCCGCCCATATTGTATCCGGACCTCAAACAGGACGCATCCAACTGTTCATGAGTAAAATACCAGCCCTTGTAAGCGCTTCAAGCTTACTACACCGCCTGCATACCTGATTGGACTTGCAGATGTTGCGGTGTATTCTGTTTGGCAAAGCAAGTCTGGAGAATAACGGAACACGAAAACCTGCTGGCCTCCACCGTTGGGACTATGTGGCAAGTCGTAAAACTGACGCCTGGGTCTATGGCCTTTGTGTGCACTGCAGTAAGTGATTTTCAACTCTTTCGCCCTCATTAAGGTTTGATACTCTCCGTTGCAGGTTATTTTCAGTATCTATTGGATGATGACTGACGGAAAGGAAGATTTCGATGAGATCGGCCAGGTTTCTAAGATCTCCTTCCGTCAGCTATTCCTGAGATTCAAACTGGTGCTGACGGCCAAGGCAGAGAGCACCGGGATAAAAAAGGCTGTGCGTTTTTGGCACCAGATTGTATTTCATGGCATCCCAACTGGGATGTCGGCCGAGTACACCCCCACTGCCGAGGATGACTTCGAGGCAGAGTTCGAGGAGGCCATGGCCGGTCTAGACCTTGATGATTCACGGGGTGAAGACGCTTTCGGCGACAATTATGCTGACGACTCAGCGCCAGGTATGTCAATGTTCCTTCGCAAAGTGTCACGAAATATGCCTAATCATTGTACTGTATCAGAGGAGCCTCAAGAACTGAGCCCCGTCCCTGCACCTCGCGCTCGAGCTGCTGTGGTTCCCGCTCCAGCCGTTCAAGAAGATGACTCGGAAGTCGAGGAATCTATTTCCGCCCCAGTTCGGGTCCCACCCGTGCGCCCGCGCCGCACTGTCCATTTCGATACACCAGAGGAGTCCGACCTCACGTCATTAGATTCAGACGATGCGTTAGAATTAGGATCCGGCCCAGACAGTCGGCGTCATCCCACTAATTCTACGAGGCCTGCTACCGCAGCTGAGCCGGGAGCCGCCCCACCTATGGCAGCAGCCACTGCGCGTCCGAGTCGCAAGACCGCTGGCACGGTGGCAGTTACAGCAGACCCTCCTGCCATACCTATTCCTCGCTCCACACGCGCGAAAAAGTCAAAGCGATAAAATAGCTCTGTAAAGTAAATACGTGATTCAAACGCCCAATTTTCTTGGATCTTTGCGCTGTGTATGGTATCCTGAAATGGTTGTTAGGACATCTACTTTCGAGTGCGAAGTCCAAGGCTTATACTAGGAGTTGGATAAAACAAGCCTGGAAACCTTTACATTGTAGCCATAATGGCTGAATCGTCTATATCATCAGTTTTGCAATTAGTAACATTCTCAAGAGATCATAGGATCGAACCCAAGTAAGTCACTACATTTCTAAGTCCATTACATCCTTCAACTAATGTAGTCAGTAAAAGGAAGTAGCCCCTAAGTTAAACAGTCAGTAAGTAAAGTAAGTAAAGGCAGCACCGCAGTACAGTAGTCAATAAGTAGGTAAGTCAGTAGTGCAATTAGGTATCCATAATAAGACGAGTCGATAAATCAAAGTGTACTGTGGATAATGGCGGTGCCCAATACTTTTTTCACTGTATAACTCGCTCACAAGACCTGCTGCTCTTAGAAGATCTTAAATGAGCTTACCAGAAAGACCGGCGTGATACCTCCTTATAAGACAAGACGGTCCTTATGAGGACTTACAGACATGAGTGGATCTTACAAGCTCTTATCATCAGAGTATGGTCTGATGAGGGTGCACGGTCTTATCACTTCTTATAAAAAAAAGCCCACGCTTATTGCATCCAACCACTCCTGCAAGTCGCCTGTAAGACGTTGGGTTCTGATAAGATCAATCAGTCTTATCGGGCAGGATAAGATCGAGGCTTCTGATAAGATTGACCGATCTGATAAGAATGGCTGATCTTATCTGAGGTCTTTGTTTGTGCAAGAGTGCTATCGGCTCCGATCCTATTATGGTCGTATAAGACCTTGCAGTCCCTTGTAACAAATTTTAGAAATTTCCGACAAAGGTCAGTTAGCCTCTAAACTCTCCTTCAGAGCTTGTAAGTATAACACCGCCGATCGTAGTGCCCACACAGACTGACGGCAGGATTGCTTGCATCCAGATTCCGGAATTAGGGTTCAGGCACAGCGAGCGCGCGCGTAGAGCGGAGGGTACGCCCACAGAAGACAGAGACAGACACACTGAATGCAATTACTTGATGGCGTGCGGATTCAGGTCTCATGGGGGATCCGGAATAGTGGTTGTAGGCGGATAATTTTTGAGATAATTATAAAGAGCAGCAGCAGACTCCTTGTGTGTATATGACCTATAGCGCCGATCGAATGGCGGGGAATCAGGCACACCACTGAGTTCAAGGGACAGAACGCGCGCATCGAGGGGCCCGGGAGAACTCATTTAGTGTGTGGGTCCTTTGTGGGCAGACGCGCTGCTCTGCGCTGCTGCGTATGGGCCGGGGGTGCGGGACGACCGCAGGGCGAGGTATTAATATCATATCACATAATCCCAGAATACTGTCGCTCAACGCCATTTATCCTCGACTCATATCATATACCCCGTCACAAAGAGCTTGTAAACATACCACTGGTAGCGGGTGTATACATAGATCGCGGTGCGCGTGCCAGATACAGTGCTCGTGCCAGATACCGATAGTGCGCATTCCATTGAAAAAGGGAGGGGCACGAGCGCCACGGGAGAGGTACGCCTGCTTCTGATAGCCTCGCGATATTATAGAGCGTGGATATATACCGGATCGCTGTGCTTGGGCTCGTGACGGAGGTATCCAGGTTGTGGCTAGCTGCCAGGCACACTGGCATGGCGTCGCGGGAGGTAGAGGAGAAATATGGGCGTAGAGCGGGAGAGTTACGTCGCAATGCGCACGAGGCGAGATTAAATTCAGGGCAGTCACGGTGGGAGCAGATAGGCGGCGTTGCAAGGGAGGGAAGTTGGAACGGCTCGGTAGGAACCAAACGCGTCGCAAGACGAGGTTTAATGAAGCGTGCGATATAGAAGCGGCGGGAATCATCCCAAAGCAAAAAAACGCGTCGACGTCGACGTCCAACCCCAAGTGCAACTTGACGCGTTATTTGGTCGTGCGTGCCCATCATCGCGTTCCGGGCTGTTCCGCTCGGCTCGGCATCCTGACCAACGTTCAACCGTTTTCTGCGTTTCCCTTTTCTTTAGGCTGTTTACTGTAATCCACGAATCCTCCCACTCTGGCGGCGGCGCGTCCGGATCATAGTACGCGCTGGAGTCGAGACTCGAGTTCAGCATCCAATTTTTTCGCATCGCCGAATGCCTCCCCTTGCGCGCCATCCGGCCCTATTTCCTCCCCAGCAAACGAAAAGCGCACCCCGCCGTTCTCCTCCTCATCCGTACCCAGCGTTCCTCTCCCGCCCGACCGAATCTCTCAAGCTACGCCTGTATCTCCGGGCGTTTCTCATCGTCTCCGACTCCGTTCCCGCGTCGCCCATCCTCCCCGCCCCCCCAGCGGAAGCACAGAAATAAACCTCCTCGGACCTCCGGTTCGGATCCATCCTTCAGTCATTCTGTTTTTTCCCAGTCCCCCCGCGCCAAATATCATTTTTCGGAGCCCCCAACTCCAAGGAACGGCCACAGCCAACATGCCTCGGACCGGGCATACTTGGTACAATATTCAACACAGTCTTACGTTACACGCGGGGATGCGAATACCACTCCGATTTCTGGTGAACCCGCCCTGCCCTTCGAGTTGACTTGATTATCTATCTCCGCACCGAGCCTCTAGCCCGTCGCCGATCCCCGTCTGCTCCTTACTCGGCCGGGAAATTCTGGTGGCCGCCTCGCTCCTCTCCCGCCTCCAAGCAGCCTAGTCCCGCAGTGTCACCGATCCTCCTCCGAGTTTCGCACGCTCGGCTCCGCGCCCTCGATGCCCCTACACTCCCGCCCCAGACATAATGTAAAGCAAGGCCAACGCCGACCCACGGACCCACATCCTTCCTCTGCAGGTCTCCCCGCGGCCCCGCTCTCGGGTCCGAGGCGCGCTCCGAGTCCGCGTCCGCGCTGCGTCCCACCGCTCCGCGGCCTTGAACGTGCTCCAAGTCTTCCTTGGACAAGATCTTGTACATACCCTGCCCACACGAAATTCAGGCACTGCCCTCGTAACGCCGATCGTAAAATGAAACGCGACGTGATGGCGCCGCAGTTTCGCGGACGGATATTTGAATTCAAGTTGGGGGTGGATTCGGGGGTGCTGTTTGGATTGACTTTATGTATGCGGGAGGGATTTGAATTCGAGGGGAAGGGAGGGGAGACCATCGATACTTTGGTGTCGTGGTTCAGCTCGGGCGTTCCACGGTGAGGGCTCGGCGCTCAGCGAGGCGTATGCCAGTGTTCAACCTCCGAAACTCAATCCCCCCACTAGTTCATCATTAAGTTTCTTGAACGGTTCGACGTTATGGTCAAACACAGTTCGAATTCACCGTTCAACTGCTCACCAACAAATTTTCAACCATCAACCATTGCAAATACTCACCCTTCCTCTAGTCTCTTATAAACAGACGCTACAACAATTTTCGCTCGTACCTCGCGATGTTGTACTTCCTCCCTCCTCCCGCGCCCCACCTCTAGGCTTCAAGTAGAAAAGCCACCTCGATGTCGGCATCGCCGACATCGATTCCAAAATAGATTACTTGGCAGAGGAGAGATGTCAGCATAGGTTGTGCTTATCCCGGAGTACATAAATCGTATAAATTGGATGCCGTAGCTTGTGTAGGCAGTGTAGCCGTGTCCATAGGCCGATTCCATCCGACGGCGGTAAGTAGAGTAGAGATCACGATGTTGGCATTGCACAAATTGCATTGCGGGCCAAGCCTGCTCGACTCCACTCTTCTGACCAAACCTGACTTGGCAATGGTCAGACTTTTGACTCAAGTCTGACTGAGACTACAGTACGTCTTTCCAAGCCTGACTTCATCCAACCTGTTACCTGATAACAGAGACGCGCCGGGCTCCAGACTACGCCGGGTTTGACTCTTACTCAGCCTGACGAGACTACACCGGGTATATTCACTGGGACCAGCAGCATTTGATATCCACGGCGGCATTTATAATCACGGCGGGAAGCGGGAAGCGGGATGACATCACGCACCGCCTCCTGGTGGATTCGGGGGATTGACTTTGTGTGTGCGGGAGGGATTTGAATTCGAGGGAAAGGGAGGGGAGACCGTCGATAATTCGGTGTCGTGCTTCAGCTCGGGCGTTCCACGGTGAGGGTTCGGCGCTCAGCGAGGCGTATACCAGTGTTCAACCTCCGAAACTCAACCCCCCCACCAGTTCATCATTCAGTTTGTTGAACGGTTCGACGTTATGTTCAAACGCAGTTCACCGTTCAACTGCTCACCACCTTCAACCATCACAAATACTTACCCTTTCTCCCTCCTCACGCGCCCCTCCTCTCCCCACCTCTAGGCTTCAAGTAGAAAAGTTAAAACCCACCTCGATGTCGGCATCGCCTCCAAAATAGATTACTTGGCAGAGGAGACATGTCGGCATAACATAAATTGTGCATCCCGGACAAATCCCGGAGCGCATGAATCGTATAAATTGGATGCCGTAGGTTGTAGGCCGATTCCGTGGTTACTCGGTAAGTAAAGCAGAGATCATGATGTTGGCACTGCACAAATTGCGTTGGGCCAAGCCTGCTCGACTCCACTCTTCTGACCAAGCCCGCCCGACTCCGCTCTTCCGACCAAACCTGACTGACTTGGCAATGGTCAGACTTTTGACTCAAGGCTGAGGCTGACTCAAGCCCAAGCCTACGCCTTCCAAGCCTGACTTGAAACTTCATCCAACCTGTTACCTGAGACGCGCCGGGCTTCAGACTACGCCGGGCTTGACGCTTACTCAGCCTGAGGCTACCCCGGGTAGGCTCCAGCGGGATTAGATATCCACGGCGGCATTTATAATCAATCACGGCTCCGGCTCACGGCGGGAAGCGGGACGCGGGAGCGGGATGACATCACGCACCGCCTCTGAATCCTTCCGAATCCCGCCGCAGCGCTGCTGACACTTCCTCCGAACCACCGGACTCCGAACCTCCGAACCTCCTCCGAACCTCCGAAATCCACGTTCCTAGGCTCCTCCTTCCTCTTCAAACGATCGCCTTCCTTCCTTCCTTCCTTCGCCGCGGCCACCCCACCCCACCCCAAATCAATCCAATCCATCTATCTATCACTTAATCATAATCATGATCACAATCCCAAAAACACAGACGCTCCACCCTGACAAACGTTAACTGAAGCTTACTGTAACAGACGAGAACGTTCCCTGCGAGACGCTCCACCCTCTCCACCCTCCACGCCCTTGCCTTCTCTACCTCTTTCTGTTCCGAATCCCGAATCCAAAAAAAAGGGTATGACGCCTCCCTCGCCTGTGCACACAGCAAGTATTCCGCCTATCTCTTCTCTGCCTATCTCCCAGGTCCCAGGTCCTGCCTCTTCTTCCCCTCTTTCCCTTCCCGTTATCTAAAAACGGGCATGACGCTCCGCCTTCTTTTCCTCTTTCTTCTTTCTCTTTTTGCGCCCCTCTCGTCCTCCGGGTCAAAGCTCATCTGTCTCTGTCTCTGTACTTACACACTCTGTCGCACCTACCTACACACACAAGGAACACATCTTCCTCTACTTACTTAGCTTCATACGCGTGCGTGCGCAGCCATCTTGAATGCTCAGGCTTCCACAATAAATAGTCTTCAATCCATCTTTCATGCCATCTCAATCTAAGTTACTGCAAATACTAAATACGAAAATGCGTGCGTGCGTACGAACAAAAGCGAATCCAATGCGTGGTCGTCAAAAAATAATAAAAAAGGGGCGTCCTCGTCTCTTCCTCTCCTCTCGTGCTCGTACTGCTCCAACCACGCAAGACGCACGCCCGCCACAAAGGCGAAAGTGAGAGGAGGTGTAAGGTCGATCAAGACACGCAGCCTCAGAACCCCCCCAAACACCCCTCCTCCTCCTTGAACCCCACGCCCGCGAGCGAGCGGCACAGCGCCGACACACGGCACTTGTCCTTGTCCCGCTTCTCCCTGTCTCTTCCCTTATCCTTGTCCTTATCCCTGCGCTCGCGCGTGCGCGGTTCCTTCGCGCGCTCGCGCGGCGGGGAGGACGACGACATCGACGGCGCGGAGGCGTACGGAGGCATCGACAGCGGGGAGGTGTAGGGCGGCGTGGGGACGGCATACGGCGAGGCGGGCGAGTACGGCGCGAACGACGCCCGCGGGGACGTCGACAGGGAGATAGACGGCGCGTAGTCGAGGTCCTCCTCCTCGTACCCGTCGACGGGCCCGCGGCGGGGCGAGGCGGAGGCACGGCGTGCGCGGCGTTTGGGTCTGTCCGCCGGCGGCGCCGGTGGCGCGGGGGGTTGTGCGCAGGTCGGGTAGGCGGGGTAGGAGGGGTGGGAGGGGTAGGACGGGTGTGAAGGTAATTGGGGTGGGAGGGGTAGGAAGCGGGCGGCGGGGGCTGGTAGGACGGGTAGGCTTGATACGGGTATGGGTATGGATATGGGTACTTCCCGCCTTCATGTCACAGCATGAGCTAGGAAAGAAAGACAGAGGGGGGCAGACATACCAGCAACAAAGGCAGGGACGGAGGTGGGCTCGGGCGGGGGGCTGATGAAGCCGTCGGACTCGTCGCTCTCGGAGCTGAGGTCGGGGATGAGGGGCGGGGGGCTGGTGCGGGTGTTGTTGTTGTTGCTGATACTGGTATTGGGACTGATACTGGGACTGATACGGGGACTGGTATTGGGACGGTGCTATTGGCGGGGGAACGGGGAGCGGGATGTACGGGGACGTGCGCGTGGGGGTGCGCTCCGCCTCTTCGTCGTCGTCGTCCTCGCCCTCGTCCCCATCACGCTCCTCAGCGTACGCGGCGAGCGCGCGCGGGTGCAGGTGGCCGCGGCGCGGCGCTTTTGGTTTCCCGCTTGACGACGAGGCAGAGGTGGGCTTGCCGTCGTAGTAGGTGCGACCGGGGCAGCCGCGGGCGGGGAGGGCGCAGGTATTGGGCGCGACAACGATGGGCGAGCGGTCGTACGCTGCCGGCGAGTGCGCGGAGAAGGTGCGCGTCAGCGAGGGCGACGGCGGGAAGTGGACCTGGCCTGCGGGGTGGGGGGTCGAGGCAGAGGCAGAGGCAGAGCGCTTGAGGATGGGGTGCGGCATCCTCGGGACAAGGGAGGCGGGAGCCTGGGTTAGCAGGGGAGGGTGGATATGAAGGGGTACATGGTGGCAGGAAAAGAAAGGCGGTTTATACCACAGCCGCACCGGGTGGAATACTGCAAAACAGTCACCGTCACACTGTCACGCTGTACATGTCACCCTGCCACCGGTACCATGCCATTGCCACCTCGGATGCGGGATACCCCGAAATCCGCATTCATCGCAGCGCCCATTGTGCACGATTCCGGGCCATGGTGGCCTCCGGGTCGTCCACCCAATGCCATTATATGCTGTGCTATGTACCCACTAACCACTCCCCACCCCCTTCCTCTCGCCTCTCTCTTTTGTCTTGTCTCCCTTGGTTGCCGGCGTAAATCGCGCACTTCAGGCCCCATGCAGTGGCATCCAATGCCCCATCCCGCCGCCATCGCAAGCAGGCATGCGATCATCTTGCCCCCCGGGTTTATCCACTTCCTGCGAGCGATGCTTCCTCGCGCCAAGCTTCGCCTCCCCCTCCCAGTCCAGCTTCTATCACCGCGCCCAAGCCTGGCTGCCTCCTGCCGCTTCCGGCCTCGCGACGCGCGTAAAGCGCCGATCCTCGTCCCCATGCGGAAAGCTCGCGGTCACGCGATCTGTTGTTGACTGGTCGCGCGATCTGTCTTGCGATCTGTACGTGTTATTCACGATAAGCATTCGGGACGTCGGGCCTGCTCCGTACTAGTGCGATCTCTCATCATCAGATCCCGGTGCCGGCGCCGGGCAGCCTGTCGCGCCCTGGGTCCTAAATCATCGCGCGTCCGAATATGTCTCCGTTTCCGCCGCACCGAACATATCCCTGTGTATCTTCGACACATCTACATATAGTATAGCCCCACAAACCGAAACCCAAGACCACCGCTCTGAGCGTCGTTGTCATGATCTGCCTCCGAGTCAAACAAGCTCTTTTGGAATTCAGAGGCTATCTATCTCTATCTAAAGCCACCGCCCCTGTGTATCTTCGGCACATCTACATATAGAACTAAACCGAAACCGAAACCCAAACCCAAAACATCGCACCCCCAAAGGCAAAGTCTCTTATTCCGAGCGTCGCTGTCATGATCTCTCAAACAAGCTCTTTTGGATTTGCCAATGGGAGGCTATCTACATGTATCTATCTAAGGACCGAGCCTATCTGTGATATACCCCGCACGACGCATACATACCCCGGAACTCACGCTCGCACGCAATTACAAGGAAATTAAAAGAGTCACAAGACGCCGCCTTCTGAGTCCGAGTCCAGAACAACGTAGAACAACATCAAGATATCGACGACAAGACCCAAGCCTTCCTGAAATAGACGGCTTCCGAAAGAGACGACTCTGATTGTGGATGATAGAATCACCATCACCACGCCCCGGACCTAGAACTCGAGACCTTCGGAAGGAGAGAGACATCCATATCACCACGCCCCCGAATCTCTTCTCAATCCCAGTCTTAATCCCAACCTCACTTGCGCCTCGCAACGGGCGACGACGGTGCATAAGTATCTACGCCTCGGACTCGGCGCGTTCCCATTCCATTCCCATCACCATACTAGTGCGCCCTGACCCCGCCCTCTTCCCTGCCTGCGCCCTCTTCCCTGCCTCGCCTTCGAGTTCTCAGGCCCAAACCCAAACCCAAAACATCACCCTCAAAGCCAAAGTCTCTTATTCTGAGCGTCTCTGAGTCTGTCACGATCTGTCTCGAGTCAAACAAGCTCTTTTGGGTTCAGAGGCTATCTCTGTCAATGGCTATCTAAGGAGGAAGCCAATACCCCGCAACGCACAAATCACCCGCACGCATTGCAATTATGGGGAATCACACGCCGCCGTCCGAGTCCTGGACAACGTAGAACGACATCAAGATATAGTTCGTGACAGGGTTCCCAAATTAAATCGGGATGTCGTGGCAGGGTGGCACTGAGACTACTGTAATCAAGATATCGACGAACAAGATCTTCCCAAAGAGACGATTGTGTGATTGTGATTGTGATTGTGAGTGATAGAACCACCACGCCGGCCCAGACTGAGAAATCGACGCCTTCGGAAGGCGGAAGGGTATCAGCACGCCCCCAGGTTCCACATCTCTTCCCAACCTCTTCTCAGTCTCAATCTCAATCTCACTTGCACGTCGCAATACGCACAAGTACCTACGCCCAGCGCGTTCCCATTGCCATTGCCGTACTAGTGGGACCCCCCTGTCTCGAGTGTTCAAAACACACCTGCACCTACCGGAGGTCCCCAGCTCTCTCCGAGTCCCAGGCCTCAGACAAACAAACACGAACACAAGACGAGCACAAGCACAAGACGAACACGAACACGTCGGACAGAAGCGAAGCCACACGCAATCGCAACACGCAATACGCAACACGCAACACGCAATCGCACTCAGCACTCACTAAGCAGACAACCCAAACCCCGGGACGCTGGGGCGCCTTCGCCCAATCCGGCGATCTTCCCTTTATGTCAGTGTCAGAAGACATATGTACTCGCTGTGACATAAGGAGAACGAGAAGCAGAATAAGAAGGAGGAGGAGGAACCCCGGGCCCGGGACGCGGCGCGGCCGACAACCTGTGCGAAGTGAAGTGGTAGGCATCACATGTTGCCTCGTTTTAGGTTACGGTTGCGGTTTCAGTTTACGGCTCGCGGCTCGCGGGTCGGTGATATCTAGGAGGTAGGTAGGTGTACTTAGGTAAGTGCCTTAATAACATAACGGCAAGAGGCGTTGAGAAGCAAGAGGTAATATTTCGACGTCCGGCGGTGGTTTGTCCGGGTCCGGGGTGGGTGAACTTTAAAGTGGGTAGTGGGTTAATTGAGGTGGTTGTGGGTTGATTGAAGCGAGGAGGGTGGGGAAGTATGGGTATGAGTTGAATCATCACCGCGAGGCGCCCCTCGATTTTATTCTCGGTACTGTAAGCAACCCGAATCTCGAGTGACCCCCAAGTTCAAGCTCGTGCACTCATACCCATACTCCTCATACACCCCCTCCCCCTTCGCCCCTCAAAAGTGCACCTCAGGCTGTCTTCAAATCCATCCATCCATTCGTCCCACCCATGGCCATGGCCACCGTCGGGACAATCGGTCCATGCCAGTGGATGCCGACACCTACTTAAACCATTTTTCGACGACACCTACTTATACTATTCTGCGATGACACCCACTTATCCTATTTTCGACGCGAAGACGACATATGCATACGGCATGCGGTTTTTATAGCTATAACTATAGCCAGAGGATGGCGAGATGGCGGGGGTTAGGAGGGTTGATTGATTTCATGTGGAGGGAGGGGGTGGGGGGTGGTTGATCTGCGTTGGACTGTCGGGGGGTGAACTGCGTTGAACTGTCGGGGGTTGAACATTAAACTGCGTTGAATATAATGTGGAACTGGTGGGGGGTTGAATTTCAGAGGTTGAACCGTCGAACACGCATCGGAAGACTGACCATTGACCCGAAGGTTGAACTCAAACATGCCATCGAGGCTCGGACACGGCACGCCCAAATTGAACCGAATCCTCGTTCATAATACGTATTAGCAATTAAACACATCTGCGTCCAACGCCCATGCAAATCGGAATTCCGGCACAAAAATGCAATTGCCGACTTCGCTGACTCTCAAGACTCGCCTCTGACATGCACCCGACTGTCCACGATTGCCCGCTCCCTCCCTCCCTTCCACCCCCACCCCACCCCAGCCACCCACCGTCGGACAAAATCGGCCTACGCACGCTTAGCTACGGCATGCAATTTATGCAAGCCTACTTGAACTATTTTTGACACAAACGAGGTTTTATATCGTAGGCAGAGGCAAGGATGCCGAGATGGCGTAGGAGGTTTATTTAATTAATTGTGCGAGGGAGGGGGGGGGGGGGAGTTGAATATCTCGTGTTAAATTATCGAAGGTCGAATATTTCGTTGAACGGTTGAAGGTTGAACGGAACGGTGAACCGTTGAACTGCGTTGAACCGTCGAATGAGGTTGAACACAAGGTTGAACTTGAACATGCCATTGAGCCTCGAACATCCAAATTGAACCAAATCCTGGCAATAGTGGCAATTAAACACATCTGCTTCCAACGGCCGTGCACCCCCACATGGGGGTGGCCGCGGCGAACTGATGACTCGGGAAGGCGATTCAGAAGGAAGGAAGGTGAGGCGAGGTGAGGAACATGCGCCCTCGTGCGCAACGCCAGTGGGAGGAGGACGCTGCGGCGGGAAGGATTCAGAGGAGGCGGTGCGTGATGTCATCCCGCTTCTTGCTTCCCGTGAGCCGCGATTGATTATAAAATGCCGCCGTCGATATGATTATGAATGCAAATACCGCCGGAGGTCGACTCAGTCGTCTACCCGGCGTAGTCTCAGTCAGGCTGAGTAAGAGTCAAACCCGGCGCAGTCTAGAGCCCGCGGCCGGCGCGTCTCGGTTATCAGGTAACAGGTAGGATGAAGTCAGGCTTGGAAGGCGTAGGCTTGGGCTTGAGTCAAAATTCTGACCATTGCCAAGTCAGGTTTGGTCAGAAGAGTGGAGTCGGCAGGCTTGGCCCGCGTATGCGACGTGTGCAATGCCAACATCTTACCGAATAACCACCCCACCTCACGTCGGATGAAATCGGCCTGCGGACATACACAAGCTACGGCATCCAAATTTATATAATTTATGCCGACATCTCTCCTCTGCCAAGTAATCTATTTTGGAGTTGATGCCGACATCGAGGTGGGTTGTCTACTTGAAGTTCAGAATGCAGAGGCAGCGGATGCCGAAATGGGCTGGGGTAGGAAGTTTAATTAATTAATTGTGGGGTGGAGCCGTGGAGAGGAGGAGAGGCGGAAGGGTGTATGGAGAGAACTGTGGATGGCATGGTGAATATTTGTGAAGGTTGAAGGGTGAACATGAGGTTGAACAGATGAACTGCCCTGAATGTCGAAGGAGGTTGAACGCAAGGTTGAACTTGAACATGCCATTACTTAAGCCTCGAACACCCAAATTGAACCGAATGCCCCCTCGTAGTTAAACGCACCTGCTTCCGACGACCGTGTAAATCCCAACCACCCGCACACACCCAACTGTCCATGATTACCCGACGCAAACTTGCGCCTTCCCTCCCTCCCTCCCTTCCCCCCCCATCGGCCAAAATCGGCCTACCACAAAATCGGACGTATGCAATGCCCACATTTATATATCTATATCTTTTAGACCCCGAACGAGGTCGATGCCGGCATCGGGGTGGGTTTTTATACCTTACGCAGAGGATTCCGGCGAAGGTTGATTAATTAAATTAAATTGGCAGGGGGGGAAGAAGGGTGGATGACGAGGAGGGGGTTGGAATATTTGTGAAGGTTGAAGATTGAACATAAATTGAACAGTTGAATGGTGAACTGCGTTTGAACAAAACGGGGGACCGTGGAACACAAGGTTGAACTGGCGGGGGGGCTGAATTTCGGAGGTTGAACATAAGGCTCGCCGAACCTGAACCGTGGAACGCCCAATTTGAACCAAGACACCAGATTATCAATGGTCACAAAATGCCGAGATTTCCGGACTCTCGATCCTCCCCTTCCCTTCCTTCGAATTCAACCCTGAATCCACCCCAACTTCAATTCAAACAACTATCCACCCAAACCCCCAACGCCCCGGCGTTTCACGCTCGAAAATGCATCCGCGAAACTGCGGCGCCATCACATCGCGTTTCGTTTCACGATCGGGTCACGATGGCAGAGTCACGAGCAATGGGTTTGGAATTGGTCGGAGGTGGAGGTGCAAATAGAGTCATTGGAAGAGGAGTTGCAATTGGAGTGGGAATCGAAATCACGTATAGTTTGAGGGTGGGTGTATTAGGGAACTTGCAAACAGACGAGGGTCGCAGGCCGCTTTGCGAATTGTAAATTTCAAGTGCTGCTCAAGTTTGAACGAATGCGTATGTCCGTTGGCGCGAGCGTTGCATTTGGTCCATCTAGCTCGCAGACTAGGCACCGAATGCATAACGCCGCCACCGCTACTGAAATTATAATAGGAATTGCAGATACGGAAATGATACAACCCTGCGACAAATCCCTCGTTTGAGCAGAGTTGAAAATCCCCGTCCCGTCTTGAGACGATGTGAATCCTTCCTGAAGTGTCTGAAAAATAGCAAGAGAGTACACGGCCCGGGGATGGGACTGAGTAACGTTATTGGAAAATTGAGCCACACATTAACGCCCGCCCCTATCAAACCCTGAGACTCAAGTCGCGCTGAAATACGGTGTCATAAGCCGCAATTTGACAGCCCACATGCAAAGCGTCCGGCGCACGTTTCAACTCCTGCGTACACATAGGGGCGCGTCGAAGGATTGCAATCGCATATTCCCTTTTCGGGCCGGCGGCGGGATGTGACGTGACATGATGAGGCGGGAGGCGGAAGGGCGGGGCGTGACTGGGGGGTGGCCGGAGGCCGGAGGACGGGGTGTGATCGGCGGCGGCGGGAGGTGACGCGGAGAACAGTATCGCGGGAGAAGGATGGGAGACGGATCTAGTAGATCTAGAGGTCGAGGCCAGATTCGTTGTTCGCGGTGGCTTGGCGCTGAGTGTGCATACTCGCGAGGAAGCGAGGAAGTGCAGACGGGAGGATGGCGTGCGAAGGGGAGGATAACGCCAATGACCAAGCGCCAAGCGCCAAGCGCCGACGAGGAAGGGCCCAGCACACCTCACCCGATTCCGCACGCGCGTCCAGACAGTTGTATGTATTCACCAACGGTTCGCGGATCTCCGGAGTTCGACGAGGATCAACGCTAGTTTCGGGTCCAGGTCCTTCAGGAAACGAGAGGTGTAAGTAAGTAATCGCGCAGGGGCAGATCCGCGCGCGCGAGGAAAGGCTAGGCCGGCGCCAAGGGAGCGGCGAGCGCCACCCCACGAGGGGCACGCCGGAGCTTCGCGCCCAACGGGTGGATACGGGTACTCGGCGTGGCACTCGAGTCGACGCAATGGTACGGGCGTTGAGTGCCCGTTTAGGTTACTGGAAGGTCCGCGTTTAGGTTACTGGGAGGTCCACGGGGGCGCCAAGCGCACGGAGATGAAGGAATTCGCGTGCCTTCATCGCGGGAAGGTAGATGAACGCGGGAGGAACTGGGAAGCCGCCAAGCCCAGGAAAGGATTGAGAAGGAGCGGGAAACGCTATTAGGTGGGGGAAGACTCGGAGCCCGGATTGGGAAGGAAGGGCGAGAGGGCGGGCGTCCTATTTTGGTGGTTACGAGTGCAGCAGGAAATTCCTGATTAGGCGCGCGCGATGCGCAAGGTTGCGACGATCGAGCACAGGGAGACGAGCGCCATCTGCATGAACAGCCCGAGAATGTCTGCGATGTATTCCGATGGTCAGTCGTACCTCTGCTGCTACCCCGCACACTCACCGAGTAGCATGCCCGCGACAGCGACGCGTTAGTGGGGCATCGACGGGATACGCACCGAAGCGGGGCGCGTCGACGAACAGCGCGGGCAGGGATGGTCAGGATAACCGTGAGCGGGACGAACAGGAGCTCCGGCGCGTGCGCGGGCGCCACGGCCGCGACGATACTCAGGTAAACGACCGCGAGCGCGAGAGCCCAGTTCACGAGCTTCGGAAGAGCACGAGCGTGAACCCGCGCCCATCCCCATTTCCTTCCATTGAACAAGGTGTGAGTTCGATCCGATGAAGTCTCAAGAGAGCCAGGTAAATTTCGGACTGTCATGGCTCGGATGACAAGAATATTTTAAAGCATATTTCCCCTTTTGGAATCACGTACATGGGGGCGAAAAGACGCCTTCTCCTACCGTCATCGCGAGGGGAGGATTCTCTAGATCTACCTTTCCAAGGACCAACAAGATTCAAAATGAATCTGACCCCAACCATACTCAACAAAGCCAACACCTTGAAGGTGCCTCTCCTGCAAGCCTCGGACCTTCCTGTATGACACATTCATTTTCTTCTCGGAATGCCATCTCATAAACTACGGACCACTGGCACCGGACACACGCTCAAGCAGCCTTTAAATGGCGGTGGACACCTCCACACAATCACCCCCACAGTACCCGCGGCACGAGTCGCTCTCTTTCTGTGATGCTCTTTCTTAACGGGCTAAACAATCAGGTTGACATTGACGCGACCAAGCATTATTATTACCTGGGTTGGGATGTTAAGCAGTGGCTTGAGAGGAGGCGTAAGCGAGAGCCTGGTATTCAAGAGGGCCGGAACTGGATGACTGTGCCAGATCTGGTGCGACTACAACGGCGCCACCCAGAACAAGACTTGCATTTGGTCGTTGTCAAGAATTCGAAGGAGAAGAGCAGCCGCAATTTCGTGGCAATCAGCTACAGCCCGGAACCCGCTTTCATGGATTACAGTCCACATCCAACAAATGCCCAGCTAATGGCCCTCGTTAAAGAATTCGGCGCGTTGCCGAAATGGGCCACAGATTTTGTGAAAGCTGAAGAGTCCGGATTGTATGATTTTCTGGATTAAGGCATGACCATGTACTTGTGGCATTTTGGGACCCTCTACCAATATGAAAAAAAAAATTGGATTCAAAAAGTGTGCAATGAAAGTGTGGTCTATCAAAAACAGTTACAGTTATGGCCACATGCATGACAGGTATGGGCAGCAGCTGCATTGACAGTGTATACCATGTTTGAACAACAGATCCAGTTGTCAGAGTAGGAGATCATCGAAATCTGCAGAAAGAGTGAGGGGAGAATAATGGGGGAAGAACTAAGCGTACTCTTCTTATCCAAAAGGAGGTTGGGGCCTGTGAATCGTCGCGACCTCGGCCGAAGCGCAGATATGTCGAGGTTCTGTGCAGGAAGCTCAGAGGTTTGGCTCCGACTGGGCGGCTGGAGTGCGGCGAAGAGGCTTCACCTTCGACAGCTTTGCACCGCCTTTAGCCTTGTGTCAAGAACATGTTTCATCCTTGCCCAGCGCGCCGACGACATCCACACCCTTAGTCCCAGATCCTCAGATGTCCTTAACCACCTCCTGTCGGAGGGAATCGGCCTACGGACACGTTACGCATCCAATTTATACAATTTATGCACTCCGGGATACTTAAGCACAACTTATGTCGACATCTCTCTGCCAAGTAATCTATTTTGGAGTCGATGCCGACATCGAGGTGTGTTTAATTTTTAGAGCGTAGGCAGAGGTGGAGGATGCCGAGATAGGGTGGGTAGGAGGTTTGATTTAATTTAATTAGGAGAGTGGAGGGGGTGGAGGGAGGAAGGGTGAGAGTTTGTAATGGTTGAAGGTTGAAAATGCTCTGGTGAACAGTTGAACGGTGAACTGCGTTTGAACATAACGTCGAACCGTTCAACAAACTTAATGATGAACCGCTGGGTGGGTTGAGTTTCGAAGGTTGAACATATGCCTCGCCGAGCGCCAAGCCCTCACTGTGGAAGGCCAGAGCTGAGCCACGACACCAAATTATCGATAGTCACCAAAAAAAATGCCCTCACCTCCTAATCCTGCCCTCCCTTTCCCTTTCCCTTTCCCTCGAATTCAAATCCCTCCCGCACACATAAAATCAATCCAAACAGCACGCAGGGCGTACGCCGGCCACTAGTCCGAAGCCCCCGAATCCACCCCCAACTTGACTTCAAATATCCATCCACCTAGACCCCTAACGAGCCGGCGTTTCACGTTCGAAATACATCCGCGAAACTGCGGGCCATCACATCGCGTTTCGTTCCACGATCGGCGCCACGAGGGCAGTGCCTGAATTTCTTGTGGGCATCGGTATTGGGAAGGTAGCGTGAAGGATTGCAATTGGAGTTGGAGTTGGAGTTGGAGTCAGAATCGAGATCCCACATAGTTTGAGGGTTGGGTTGGAAGCGAACTTGCAAACAAACGGAAATGCGCGGTCCGCTTTGCGAATTCCGGATTTCGAAGTGCCTGCATGAATGTGTATTTCCGTATTGGCGCGCGTGTTGAATTTAGCGCATCCAGCTCGCGGACTAGGCACCGCTGAATGAATGCATCCACCGCCACCGCTGCTGGAATTATAATAGGAATTGCAGATACGGCGAAATCGAAATCGAAATCGTACAACCTGCGACAAATCCCTCGTTTGAGCAGAGTTGAAAATCCCCGTCCTGAGAAGATGCGAGTCCTTCCCGAAGTGTCTGAAAAATAGCAAGAGAGCACACGGCCCGGGGATGGGACTGAGTAACGTTATTGGAAAATTGAGCCACACATTAACGCCCGCCCCTATCAAGCCCTGAGACTCAATTCGCGCTGAAATACGATGTCATAAGCCGCAATTTGACAGCCTACATGCAAAGCGTCCGGCGCACGTTTCAACTCCTACGGACACATAGGGGCGCGTCGAAGGATTGCAATCGCATATTCCCTTTTCGGGCCGGCGGCGGGATGTGACGTGACATGATGAGGCGGGAGGCGGAAGGGCGGAGCGTGACTGGGGGTGGCGGGAGGCGGGAGGACGGGGTGTGATCGGCGGCGGCGGGAGGTGACGCGGAGAACAGTATCGCGGAAGAAGGATGGGAGACGGATCTAGTAGATCTAGAGGTCAAGGCCAGATTCGTTGTTCGCGGTGGCTTGGCGCTGAGTGTGCATACTCGCGAGGAAGTGCAGACGGGAGGATGGCGTACGGGATAACGCCAATGACCAAGCGCCAAGCGCCAAGCGCCGACGAGGAAGGGCCCAGCAGCGTACACCTCACCCGATTCCGCACGCGCGTCCAGACAGTTGTATGTATTCACCAACGGTTCGCGGATCTCCGGAGTTCGACGAGGATCAACGCTAGAGTTTCGGGTCCAGGTCCCTCAGGAAGCGAAGGGTGTAAGTAACTAATCGCGCAAGGGCAGATCCGCGCGCGCGAGGAAAGGCTAGGCCGGCGCCAAGGGAGCGGCCAGCGCCACCCCACGCGGGGCACGCCGGAGCTTCACGCCCAACGGGTGGATACGGGTACTCGGCGTGGCACTCGCGTCGACGCATGGGTACACGGGCGTTGAGTGCCCGTTTAAGTTACTGGAAGGTCCGCGTTTAGGTTACTGAGAGGTCCGCGGGGGCGCCAAGCACACGGAGATGAAGGAATCCGCGTGCCTTCATCGCGGGAAGGTAGATGAACGCGGGAGGAACTGGGAAGCCGCCAAGACAGGGGAGAAGGAAAAGGAGCGGGAAACGCTATTAGGTGGGGGAAGACTCGGAGCCCGGATTGGGAAGGAATGGCGAGAGGGCGGGCGTCCTATTTTGGTGGTTACGAGTGCAGCAGGAAACTCCTGATTAGGCGCGCGCGATGCGCAAGGTCGCGACGATCGAGCACAGAGAGACGAGCGCCATCTGCATGAATAGCCCGAGAATGTCTGCGATGTATTCCGATGGTCAGTCGTAACTCTGCTGCTACCGCGCACACTCACCGAGCAGCATGCCTGCGACAGCGACGCGTTAGTGGGGCGGGGAGTAACATCGACGGGATACGCACCGAAGCGGGGCGCGTCGACGAACAGCGCGCGCAGGGCAGGGATGGTCAGGATGACCGTGAGCGGGACGAGCAGGAGGCCCTCCGGCGCGGGCGCGGGCCCCACGGCCACGACGATAGTCAGGTAAACGACCGCGAGCGCGAGCGCCCAGTTCACGAGGAAGAGCACGAGCGTGAACGCCCGTGCCATCTCCGTGCGCGCGAGGCGCACCGTCGCGACGCGCACTGTGGCGCCCTGCGGGCCCGTAGCATCCACCTCGTCCGTCGCGGGGATGAAGCTGTCGGCGGCGTCGACGACGTTGAGACGCAGGATCAGCGGCGGCGCGGAGGTGTTGAGCGGGTTCACGGCAACGAAGGCAGTCGCGGTCTCGTACGTGTCGAAGGGGGTAGTAGAAGTCCTGGCTGCGCGCCCAGACGAAGCCCAGCACCCCGTGCGACTGCACCGTGTGCGTTGTGCTGAACTGGTTCAGGAACTGGACGCTGGGGGGCAGAGTCAGACGGTGTACGCGTCCCGTGGATGAATGCGCCCACAATATCAGCCGTCCGTTCGCTTGCTTTGGGTGCAAAGTAGGGTCATACTTGAAGCTGGCTGTTGGCGAGCTGCACGCGTACATGTCAGCGAAAGAATGGAGGCATACATGCTAGCTCACCTGTCAATATAGACGTCAATAGGTAAGTTCGGTGCCCCGCAATGACTGGTCGGGCGATACGTCTCCGAGCCTGCAATCATATATGACCCGCACCCTCCGATGAGCCACGAAATGGTAACCGTGCGCGCGTCCAGGTCCGTGCGGTAGACGTGTCCGAGAAAGAATATCTACCCTGGATGAGCATTCAACGAATCAGACATCCATGCGCCGCGCCTACCCCATCGGCGTCCCCGATGCTTTGGAACGCATCGTCCCTCGCGACGCCATCGCTTGCAGAGAGGAAAATCGCGAGGAGACACCCCAGCAAGAACAGGATGGATGTCGTGAATGTGGAGGAGATGGGACGCGCGCGGAACCGTCGGAGGAGCGCCGCGTGGGTGCGCTCGACGCCAGAAACAGGAATCATGAGGATACGCAGAGTCGTTTAGGTCAGCCCCGACATAGAGAAGATGGGATGCACCCCGCCTGAATTACGCCCTTATGTACCAAGGTATCGCTGGCTATGGCCTACTATAGCGCTGTCAACGCCACCACCGCTTGCGGTGGCGCCTTGCAAAGTCGCGGCTGCGGAAACAGCTAATCTCCATCTGGGCAATTCAATACCGATGGACGCGAGTCAGAGCTGTGAAATAAGCTGTGGTGAAACGTTTTCCATCATACTTATCGCGAGGCGAGGGAGTTCGGCTTGCAAGCCTGAGGAAAGAGGTCCCGAACGCGGACGTTCAAGTTGATGGTTGGTTGATGGGGCAAGGATTGTCGGAATTGATGCGGCTCGTTGTCACACGGTTTTGATCAGCGTGTTCAAGTTCAACCAAGGTTCAACTTCAAATGCGAGACTCTCTGCCGCTCATTAGTAACAAGTTCCGCTCGCTTACCATGATTTCAGGCAAAGTATCGAGGTTCCACAAGAGGCAAACATTAAATAATCATGCGTACCAGACTCGGACAAATATACTCTCAGATTTTGACTTCCGTTATTGTCTAACGGGAGCGAGAAGTCCGACGTTTGAAGAGGCACGAACAGACGGGAGGAGCCACAGACGAGGTGACCAGAATTCTTTCCATCCCTCCACGAACGGCGTTGATGTATGGATATTTATATAAAATTAGCACGCATCGAAGTACTTCGTCCGAAAGTCCGTCTCCTAGTCAGCGTTAAGCTTCTCACTCACCGCGCTTGATATATCATAACATCCACCTCGCCCTGGACCACTACACCGTTCAACCATCTGTGGGACAGCAGCTCATGCGCCTCCGCACGCTCCTCTGGATCCATCCGCAGCATTGGCGTCAGGAAGGACGTAAGCGCATCCGCGGCAGCTTTCGGCAAACAAGTTTTTTGGCGGAGAACGACGTCGAGTGAGCAGAACATCAGGTTTGGTCTGCGACGTAGTTCACCTGAGATAAATCAGTCTCATGGCGTATCAGACGCGTCGTGGAGTCAAACCTTCTTGATCAAAGAAGTGCGAGCTGTATATGCCGTCTTGGGAGATGCTTTTCGGACATTCTCTGGTGAGCTCTATTATTTGAGCCAAGTGGTCGTCGTCCGTATTGCTGTCACCTTCCGCAAGATCGAAGAGGTTTTCTCCCCCTGTGACTAGCCCGAAAATCTGAAAATCATCAACCGGAAATAAAGCGGATGAAACGACATAGACTGACAACACAGGCAACACTCCATATGTCAGCGCTCGTGCCCAACTTCGAACCGACAATGACTTCCGGAGAGCGATAGTGTGTCTGGTTATTGGGGAGGAAATCCGACCCCATTACTGTTGCTGTTGATGCAGGTTAATTAACAAAGAGATGATCGCGAGTCTAACTAGTTCACCCTTTTCGAGGTCAGCAATCTTGACAGTTGTTCCAATTCCATCCTCATGCCCATCGTCTAGTTGCATGAGAACAGCTTCTGGGTTAATAGCTGCACATATGCCAATCTGTAGATGAACACCAGGGAATGTACTCCCACGTACTGGTGTGAACAACGTTGCAAAATCTGTGCATGTAATCCAAGCCCAGCAGCATTTGTTTCGCTATTCGCTTGACCAAAGGGATGGGAACGCCTGTGTCCTATATATTATATAGCCTACCTACGCGCTGGAGACGTTAACGAAACATATCATACCTGATACCGGTTAATGAGATACAACAGGCTCTCGTGCAAGACCTCGAAAACCATGCAATCATGCGTGCCGCGGGGACCTGTCCTGAAGTGGTCGACAAGGTGATATTGCCCGGGATGATCGGAGGTGCGGTGCGTATCGAGTCGCTGAAAAACTTTCTGCTTCATGCCCAAGGATTTGAAAACCTTCAACATGACATGGTGTTTTACCCTGTTCACGCATCAACACGCACTGCGGGATAAAAGGAAATTTCGCACTGGCTGTCCCATGCGAGCCACAGGGTGGACTCGGAGTCCTCCAGGTCCAGATTACGGACAACCACGTAACGGTTATCAGAAATGGCTTCACCGATCTTTAGAACACGGTCCCCGTCGGGCCTGCGGACAAGGGGAGGAAGACCGGGAAAGTCTTCCCGATCTTCCTCCCCTTGTCCGTCTTCTTCTCCCCTGGTGTCGGGGGAGGCAGGAACTTCTTGTATTTCGTTTGCCCACTCTTCTATATCGTCGGCGGCAAGGTTGGATCCAGGCGGAGAGCCCGAAGACGCGCAGGTTGAGGATGTGTCCGATCCCGAATACATCGACTTGAAATTGTTAACGACGTTAAGAGAGAAACTTGAAGGGCCTCACCTCGTTGAGACTCCTGAGAGAATAATTGGATTGCCGTGTCAAGCGTTTTCGTTTTCTGACCTCATTCTTCTTCCTGAGTTTGATTATGGGATTCAGCCACGAAGCGCTCTTATAGCTCGCGATACTGTCATGATATTCATTCCCCCTCCGAATGGCTCTTTTGTACCACGGGTTTAGTCTTCGAATGTAAAGGTCGGGTGCACGCACTCTTCTCTGGTCTTCAGGAACTCCCTTTCCTCGTCCTGCGTGATGTCTTCACTCTGGAGGTTCGTCATGAAGTCGGCCGTGCTCCTCCTTGTTTCCATAATCTCCTCGCGAAGATTACGTTCATGCCGACCCGTGAAGCCAGATCCAGTCGCAAGCGCTGATGCCCCGACTGTCGCAGCAGCGCCGGCGAGTCCTATTACGAGCTCGGCCATCTCGTGTTGGGATGCGGATCGTGGAGGGTGCGGAGTGAAGAACGAAGGAGAGCGAGATACTCACGCTGTGTAAAGACTGAAGCCACGTCGCGTAGGATCTGTGGGAGACGAAGCGGCTGTTCTCTTGACAGGAATGGGCACGAGGCCGTGTAGAGCTCGGAATGGAATACCAAGCCGCTGGATAGTTAGAATGGTGCTGGGGTCTCGTGGAGGAATGAAGGAGGGCTGTGCAGAGCTATATGGCAACGCTGTTCACCATGAATGCCACTGTAAGGGTTCGCGTCGGCTCTCGGCGCCGGAGCCCGATTTAGCGCAGCGCGCCGCAGGCTTGCGGCGCGGTTGCACAGTAGTTGCGGCAGCGGCACAGCGCTGCCGCAGGTATCCCGTAGTATTCCGTAGTTAGCTAGTTAGTATAAATAGTCAGTAGCTTACCTGTAGTAGGCATTCTCGTCAACGACGGAGCTTTACCGACTCAAGTTCCCAGTCAAAGTAAAACTCCCACCGACTTGGATCACCGTGTTCTACGACTTCTTATCCAAGAACTCCGTAGACTCACATTTTTTTTGAGTCGATTTTTTTCTTATCCTCGTTGATTTTTCGATTGGACTGATCATCCAATTGAACCAGTTTATTGTTCACTACACAACGTACAGTATGGTGAACTTGCGCGAGAAGGACGCTTCAGTTGCGCAGAATCCTTGGACCTCCCACGACGAAATACGCGGGGAGGCGGCCGAAGGAGCAGCCCAGGTCAAAGTTGTAGACCTGGCTGTTGCAGTGGAGGGCGTGTTGCAAATGGAAAACACGACCGCTGCAGCGCTCGACGTACAGAGTGCTGGTGTTCGGACCTCCCGGAACAATTCATGGGGGGACACGGCCGAACCGAGGGCGCAGGTCCAGCATAGAGACCGGCCCGTTACAGCGGAGGGCGAGCTTCATGTTGGAAGCACGACCGCTGAGCTCGGCGGCGCGTGGCGCGCAAGCCAGGAGCCTCATTTAGAATGTCTCTGCCTTGAGAATGGCCAGCATGGGCCCCAAGGTCAGAAAGACGAGGTGCCGCGAGCCCAATCTCGATGTAACGAGATTGACAATAAAGGTACTATTGAGTACCTTGACTCGCTGCTGAAAGCCGTGGACACGGATGGTCCGGAGGGCGCATTTATTGTCCCCAAGAAGACGGCTAGACAGGTTTCAGTGATTAGTAAACCTGTGGAAATGCAATGTAAATACTTCCCTGCGTGGTTTTCATCGAGTCTTGATGGGCACAGTGGATTTCCGACGGATAACGAGACCTTCCGTGGCGTTGCACAAGAAGACATCGTTCTTCTGAATCAGAAGGTGAACTGCCAGCCCTATGGTATCGAAAGGAACAAAAGTTATGCTGGACGCGTCAGCATTATGGCAGTTCGAGTAGGAATGCCGGAGGGACCACCTGCGAGCTCTAAGCGGAGCTCTGGGACCGGTAAGAGGAACTCTCGGCGCAAGAAGCGTTCGGGTCTTGCAGGATACCTTGAAGAGGTGCGCACAGGCCGATCGGACGCCACAGAAGCTGCCAAGGCAGCGGAACACGAGGCGCGGCGACAGGCGAAAGAGCGGACAGCTAGTGTGGGGCCAGAAATGTTCAAACGAGCCCCTTCGCAGATTCCTGAGGGCGGGTGGTTCAGTAAGACACTAAGTGAGAATCGAAACCCGCCCCCTGCTTCTCCGGAGCCATCGACAACCAATACCCATTATACGTCCTCAAACAGTTCGACGGAGTCGGACTCACATTCAGAGAGCTTTATTGATTCGTCACACACGAGAAAACACTCAAAGTCGGCGTTGAAGACGAATCTGAAACGAAAGGATCAGCGTCGAAAGGAGAAGCACGAGAAGAAGGCGCTGAAAGGTATCAAAATAAAGCATCCTTTCACTTGGAATGGACGGACGGACTGGGAAGAGTTCGAAGCTTGGAAATACCAAGTGGACACCTGGATTGAGCTCAACGGACTGAGCGATTCATTGGCCTTGAAACTAATAATAGGTTTCATGAGCAAGAGGGCGAAGAAATTCTTCATGGAGTTTGTGGCCACTAACTTGGAGCAATGGACGGTTGAAGACGTCTACGACGCGCTATTCAATTACTGCTTTCCGGCTGATTTTAAGCTACAGCTAAGAGAGCGACTGCAGAATGCGCAACAAGGCAGTCAGACAGTCCGAGACTTCTTCAGGGAGTTGCAAACATTGGTCAAGAGAATTCCAGATGTAGCTGACAGACAGCTGGTTCAAATATTCTGGGACGGTGTGGCGCAGTACATACGCGTCAAATGGCTGGAGAAAGGCTTCAATCCCGAGGATACAAGGATCGAGCGTCTTGTGAAATGGGCAGTGCGCTTCGAGAGATCACAGAGCATAATTGACCGCTTGACCAGCGGGGCGAATAGCGATACGGATAAAGGCCTTGAGGACGTTGGCGCGGATTCGGAAGATGGCCTATACGCCAAAGGAAGGGCCCAGAGTAGTCGCTTCAAGCACAATGACGGGAGGAATCGGCAGAAGGGCAAATTGGCGCGTGGGTGTTTCCCGTTTTAGTGCAGCAAGAGTGATTATGGAAGTTCTTCAGACTCAGAAGAGCTCTATCTGTCGCCCAGGTCGTCGAGGAGAAGCCAGGCCATCCATACGACGAAGACCATGAATTCCGAGGGAGTTGATGGAGATAGTTCGGGACAAGAAGAGACGGCCGGATCAAACAGTGATCACGATGCGTCTAATTCCGAAGACAATAATCATTGAGCTTGCCGAGACGCGACGCGTTTGAAAGCACCGCGTTGCGATCCTTGAGGGCGAGTGTAAGGGTTCGCGTCGGCTCTCGGCGCCGGAGCCCGATTTAGCGCAGCGCGCCGCAGGCTTGCGGCGCGGTTGCACAGTAGTTGCGGCAGCGGCACAGCGCTGCCGCAGGTATCCCGTAGTATTCCGTAGTTAGCTAGTTAGTATAAATAGTCAGTAGCTTACCTGTAGTAGGCATTCTCGTCAACGACGGAGCTTTACCGACTCAAGTTCCCAGTCAAAGTAAAACTCCCACCGACTTGGATCACCGTGTTCTACGACTTCTTATCCAAGAACTCCGTAGACTCACATCGAAACTGTATTAACATGGTTAGTATGTATTCTGAATATGTTCCCAACCCTAACCAACACTAACCAAATGGAACTAACCTAACCATCAAAAGCTTACAAATCACCTTCAACAGCTTTCGACAATATACCTGGGCCCTACACCTTAACCAACCTAACCACTAACCACTAACCATTAACCACTAACCACAAGCACTAACTGGCCCCTAAGGCGGGGCCATAATGGGGTATTGCATGCTAATTCTGCACTGGAGAACGATGCTCTATCTTTATACACTACTTGCTTATTTATGCTTGCCTAGCTCAGTTAGTTAGTGTCTGCTATTAGTATTTGGTGTGATACGCAAGGTCTAGGGTTCAATCCCTACCCTGTATTTTATTATTTTGCCCTTGTCCTGAAGACTATTGCCATGGACCTAGCCATCCATGGCTAGTGCCATGGCAATAGATAGCATATCCGTTGGCTAGTACCATGCCACCAGTCTAAATCCTAGAACCATGGGTGGTTGTCAAGGATGCTACGGTTGAGAAATTCCGTAAGAACTCGGATGAGGCTCTCTGGGTATATCGCTCCGCCCATATAATCGACATAGGTTTCTCCGGTGGTCTCGAGTCTGCCGTAATCGCTCCGGCGGAGGGTATCAATGATCCAAGTAAGGCGGTACTCTGTTACTGCGCATTAGACGCGGCATTTTTATCACAAAGACGCGTTACGCACCGGGAAATGTACTGAGAAATTCCTGGTAGGCGATGGTCGCGGCGTCCGATATATTGTCCTGTGTTGGTGCATAGGTTGCGAATGAAATGTGGTGGGGTTTCTCCGGTGGCTCCTCTTGATCTCTATAGCGCGATTTTTCGTTGCATAGACTGTGGGCGTCGTGGGAATGATCAAGGGAAGAGGTCCCGCCGTGCATGGAAAGGTGGCACGCGTGAATCTCGCTGAGCGTTTGCGGCGAATAATTATGGGATGGGCAGATGAAACACTGCCCATGGCTGGGTGTACTATTTGAGACCAGTTAGTTGGCCACTTAAGCATTTATGCCGCAGCCCTGGTGTTATACCGGTGCCGGTGCGAGCCAAACTATGTCAGAATGAGGGCATGCATCCTACGAAGAGTTCGAGTCCGCCAGCACCGAAATACTCGAAGATTTGAGTGCGTAAGGAATCTATTTTGACCGGCAGTCCAACATAGCCAAACAACAGGTTAGTTGGCCACCCCGCCAACTAACGTATTGAGCTCTCAAATGGCGGTGGCCTGCACCCAGAATCATATCTACAGGTTATATTCACTATTTAAAACAGTTATGGTGTAGATATGAGGTATAGAAATGGGCAGAATACATGCTTGCGATCGACGGGAAACCTCGAAATTGGGGTCGCGGGATGAATGAGTGTTCTGCTACTCAGAAAAAGGCCGCGATGAGCCAAATTAGGATCCAGGCTACTTAATGGGAAGTATTTGGACGTACCTGGATGCCCAACTCCATCCCAAGATGCTGATATCTCCTCCAAAAATCCGACTATCAGCACGACTGAAATTGGGTGATTTTGGACAATGGCCTCCAGAGCAATCAGAGGTCATCGGATAAAATCTCGAAAAGAATCTCGGAATGAAGGATTGTATATTGAGAAGTCCTGTGTAAGGTTCCAGACCGATGGCATAGCGGTGTCGTGGACCGCGACGGTGCCAGCATGACTGACCTACAAATGAAGTCGTGCTTTTCCCGGGTGTGTTAAGAGTGATAGTTCAGTCAGTTGCCGTCCAGTATCTCTTCAGATGGAAGGCCAGCATCGGGGGATCCGAATGAGCTCCCAAAGTCGTGGATCGAGGAAGAAATGGTGGAGAAATGGCGATGGCAAATGAGGCGAGGGGTCCGATTGATAAGAAATTGATGTTCCCACGCTTCGGATCCCGATCCGCGATGCCGTAGCTCCCGATCAACCCATCACTTTCGGTTGAAATTTGGTCTGAACATTCGTTGGAGGTCGTATTCTGTTTATACATTATGCCCAGTCATAATTATGAAGCCCTGGTCTTATAGGAGTCAAGTGGCCATCTAAGTAGGGTGGCCAACTAAGGGGTCTCTAATAGTAAGAGGAAGGGAAGCCTAAAATGGCTTAGGCTATGTGGGTCTTTATACAGGCGTATATGGGATTTTGATATATCAGGTGGTGGACAGGACCCCAACTGTGGTGATATATCAGAATCTGCAGTTGGCAATGTGCGGTCCGCGATCGCGAAATTCCTCTATGGAATTCCCGGGAGAAAGGACGTCGCCCGTGATCGACCAGACGAGAAAATGAATGGCATCCCGTACATGTCCTTAGCGACTGTCCGTGGACTCAAGACACCGTATAACATAACGGAAGCTGAACCGATGGTGCGCAGCGGAGGAGTTGATATTTGTCGCCTTAGTACCCGTCCTTCATATGGTCGGCCTATTGATAGGGCAAACACCAGGTGTGCTGAGAGAGGGCATTTGGGCTAACATCCTGTATCAATGCTCCTTTCCCTAAGCCCTGTCCATCAACCTGCCACGATGCCGTTTATAAACGTCGTCCGGTATACAGTCGGCGACTGCATGTTATGTTTCCCTCAGACTCGGCCCCCAGTCACTACCTAATAGATCATAGAACATCAACTTCAGCCCAGCATCAACACATGCTGTGTGTCTCAAGAAAGAACGACGTGAGATTCAGGGAATGTGAATGTAGATGGACTCCCACGGACGATTCCACTCTCTTCTCGCCCTGATAGTCCATGTCCGCTAGAATCGACGAGGTAATCGTTAAAGAACGGTTAATTATAGAAGATGCAAGTAGTTACTGGGCCGCAGTATATTTTCTTCCCTTAGGTCTGATTTTCAGGGTTCGTAGTAAAAAACGATTGAACCCATGACTCGAGTCTAATCAAAGGAGAAGTGATGGACTTAGATGGAGGGTGTTTGTGCGGGAGCGGCGGAGTTGCGTTAAATGGGAGCCAACCGTCAGGTCCGCCGAGTCGAAAGTCTGAAAGTCCATCATCCCATTATTTCCCGGAATTTCATAAAGAGGGAGACAATATTTGTCAACTTGAGGGTGGCCTGGCATCTAGAACACTCAGTAACTAAGTTGAACCGGATTTTAGGGGTATGTCTCGGCAGGTCGATATGAGAGCGGAGTTGGCGGAGCTTAAAAAGGCTGCGGAGACAGAGAACATAGTTTTATAAAGAGGGAGAAGGTCGCTTATAAGGCTATTCATGTTTTTCCATCCAAAAGCTTCCACCGGTCCTATCGCATGTAAGCAGATTCACTCAATTTGGATCTGTCGTGTGATATGCTAAGTGACCCCTCGCCTTGATTAGGCTTGTAGCCCGTAATGAATCCGCAGCGAGAGATTTTGAAAAGACGATCCTGAGAAATGATTTCTAAATCTCCCACCGCCACGAGGCTACAAGGACAAAATGTCACGCAGTCTAGTCCAGGCGCAGTGCCTCAGTATCTGTCCTGAACCATAATCACCACCAGAAAGTGCACTCTCCATCTCCTAATCCGACTACGTTATGGATTCCGCCACAGTAGTCACCGGCGCGGCTGCCGTGCTCGCTGTCTCACTCACAATCTATCAACTCGGAAAGTCCAAACCTCTACCACTCATTCCACACAACGAGCTTCATAGGTTCAAGGGGGATATCCCGTTTCTTGTGAAGTTGGGGAAGGAGAACTCAGGCTTCAGCTATGTGTTCGATGACACCGCAACACGCTGTGATGGCGTATAAAAATACTATCACGTACCGATTAAATGTATCGTTTATCATGATACACAAGTATATTTGACCTGTGTCTTCGACATGAAATTCACCCACACACAGTGGACTCCGAGCTCGCCCGCACACGGCGGATTTCGAGAGAGGCGCCGCACTGCAGCTCGCTAACGCTTGCGGCGCGCGGCAAGAGGTGAATGATCTCTGGATCGTTCAATTGGATTATGTCAGCTGATCATCAACCGGTGTTGTCCGCGACCACTTTTTGTGTGTTCCTCGGAGCACAGAGGTCATCGGAAAAGAATGCATTGTCATTGAAATGGCCACAGGAAGTAGTCTTGGTAAAAATTTGTGTAGTTGAGCCTGGGTTGAATAAAAACACGGCGACTTGAAAATGATGGCAGCTGATGGCAACTGATGCACACTTCTCGATTTGGGGGGGGGGGGGGTTGTGGGAATTATTGATGATCCAGAGATCGCTCACCTCTTGGCGCGCGGCACCTCCTGTGGGATCAGGTGATTATATCACATGACATTATTGGAAGGGCAATGTGTGGTGATGTAGGGATTGCCCATGGTTAGCAAACAAGCCCAACCGACTTCACTACGCGACGTGATTCACTCGGGCCCCTATACTCGCGCATTGTATTCTCACCTCCCTTGTCCTTTACTCCGCGTACATTCATGTACATTCATGGTATCTCCTATATTTCCCTTTCATTCATCCCCCTTAAATGCCCTTATATTCCGTACAGTATATATATGCCTGCGAGCTGCAGTTGTAGACATCCGCGTCTCACACTGCGCTCGCAGGTAAGCCTTCTTTTCCACTTACTCCATCCGCATCTCACACTGCGCTCGCAGTTCGTTTAGATCATTATCGTCGCTTACGATTAATTGACCCCACCCTCCGTCCCTATTTCAATTCCTTATCTCATTTTCATTCTACTACTATAGCTACTCAGTATTTACATGTCCCTCGTAGCTGGCTTGAGTCCGATCCAGGATCGACTCGAGAGCTTTCGGACCCAAATAAACATTTGATCCCAATCTCTCTGTCTCTATTTCCATCCTATCTCATCTCTCTCTCTCTCTCGGTTTTCCGCGACGGAGGCTAACAAAAAAAAAGCTGTGTCCATTGTCTCTCCTTATATAGGAAGGACAAGTATATTCGACCCGTGTCTTTGACACGCAATTCGCCCACACACAGCGGATTCCGAGCTTGCCCGCACACAGCAGATTCCGAGAGAGGTGTCGCACTGCCGCGCGTAGCGAGCGCGGCACGCGGCGCCTCCCGTGGGAACAGGTGATTATATCACATGACATTATCAAAGTGGCTGTGTCCGTCGTCTCTTCATATATAGGATGAGTGAGTGGGTTCAGAATCAGAATCAGTCTGTAAGCGGTGCTTTACAAGTCTCATTCCGAAGAATGAAGAATATCAAAGTCTTCTGGGAGTTTCGGTTTCTGAGGAACACACACGCTAGGTGTATGCTTCTGCCAAAGTTCTGTACGAGAAGAGTCTGTAAATGTGAGAAACAGGAAGGTTTGGAGCATTGAAATACTGTTTCAGTGGTTTCAACCTTTACGAAGACCAGAGGATGAATGTGGTAAACGAGGCAAGTTTGTTGACTGGGTGAGAGATTTTATCTGAGGAATATTACAAGTGGGGGAACTCGGTATGGGTAATCTCTACTTCTAGGGGGGTTCATATAGGTGGAAAACAGCTTAGCATCAGAAATAGAATGGAGACGGAGTCAGAAAACAAGAAAACTCTGCAGCGAAAGACAATAAGCTTGACATGACTCCGCAGTCACCTCGACATCCTCTATTGTTGTTGTCAGGGCACATGGCAGGGGTCCTATTGTGCTTATTGTTCTCTGCGGAGTTGGTAATGAAAAATAAAGCCTGATCACTCCTGGTTTGGGTGGTTCACAGTGATTTCTTGATTGTGGGAGAAGATTGCCATTTCTGGGATCCGTGGTTCGAATATAATTATTCCAGGATTGGGGGCAGATTTAGAGACTGAGGATAATTTGTAGAATGGATGAATGTGGCTGGTGACAATAAGGGGCTGCTGTTTCAGTATTTCAGATAACAGAATATAGGCGCGTCGAGGTGGTTTGTACCAAATTCACGAGGAACCAATTTATTGGTGTCCCAGCACCTCGGACCGGTATCTCAGGTGTGTGAGCGCAGTCTCGTCCCAGTCGTCATTGCTGAAACCGAGTAAGCAAAGCAGTATGATGTATCGTGCACACGAGGGCTCTCTTAATTGGGGATAGTGTAATAGTACCCCCCGAGTCCCCATTCGAATCAGGGTGCTGCTCTGTGATTGCATGAGTACATTTTTATTCCTTGGCTCACCAATTTCTAAGATTAAACCAAGGGCTAAACAGAAGAAGGAAAGCAGTATGGTGTATTGCGCACACTGGGTTCTCTTAGTAACAATTCAGTCAAAATTGACCTGTGGTCCTCCTTCAAATCGAGGTACTGCTCTGGTCATGGTTGACTGATGCTTTTTTATTCCTCAGCTCAACAATTTTATAGAGGTCCTCTTCGAATCGAGGTACTGCTCTGTATGGAGGATTGTTTTTAACCCCTCGAGAATTGTCTAGTATACTACCACGGGTAAAACAGGACAGTAAAAGCAGTATGATGTATCTTGCGCACGGGGTCACCTTAGGCGGAGATAGTACCCCGAGGGTCTCGCTCGATCCATCCAGCCTCTAGTTGGATGTTCTCAAGATTTTTAGTTCTTTGCTCACCAATTTTCTAACACTGAACCAACCTCGAAATTGAACAGGATATATTACACAGTAAGCTGTATTGCGCATATGGGGGTTCCCTCAAATGAGAGAGAGAAATTATCCCCGAGGTTTTCGTTCGAATCGAGGTGCTGCTCTGCATTGGCACTGAGTACATACTTTTATTCCTTGGCTCATCAATTTTCTAAAACTAAACCAAGGGCTAAACAGAAGAAAAAAAGCTGTATGGTGCGTTGCGCACATGGGGTTCTCATTCGGCTTCCGACAAAATTAACCCCGAGGCCCTCGTTCGATTGGAAGTGCTGCTCTGGGGTATAATCATTAAGAATTTTATTCCATGACTCAATAATTTAGCCGGCACTAAAACAAGTGTTCAAAAGAGGAGGTAAAGCAGTATGGTGTACCATGCACATAGGGGCCTCCTAGCACATTTTTGGAATGCTTAGCCCCGAGGACCTCGTTCGAATTGAGGTGCTGCTCTGGAAGGAATTCAGAGGCTTGACGGACGACAGGTTGATTCGAGGGGAAACATAAACCGTATAGTGAGGGTACGACAAGAACGTAGAGTGGAACGCAGGATATCCGAGCGTGAGGACCACGACGGAGGCGCAGACACAGACATATCTCAAATTCCCTGAAGTCAAGCAGCACCCAACGCACCCCGTAGACGAAGTAAGAGATCAGGGACAAATTGAGGAATCCAACGGCGCACCTCCGCGGGTGAAAGTGGTCCGCCTTCAGAGCCTAGAATCGTGGTGAGGGCAGCCAAGTAGTCTTGCGCGCACAATGGGTGGATTAGGTATGTCGCGCTCATGGTTTTGGATTGCCTGAAGTCTGAGGCGATGGAGCGGGGAAGCCTCCTATACCACAGGAGGGCGGAGCGGGAAAGTAACGAGGGCCTTCGCTGAACGTGCCCACAACCTATACACTGTGGTTTAGTTGAAGAAAGCCTATACAAGCCGAGCCCGGGCAAGCAGATATTGAACTCGGGACAAAGGTGAGTCAGTAACGCATCCGGTTGCAAAGGCGCAGGGAATTCAAAGAGACGCCGTATCGAGCAGATCGAGATTCAGAGGCCATAATTGTTGATTGACGTGTTAGAGAGGACGCGGAGAAATCCGGAGGGCGAAGAGATTGGGGATAGGAGACGAAGTGGCGCATCCATAAGAATCGTGCGGTGCAGCGGGCCACATAAAAGGGACTGGCGCCGGCGTGGAGGAGAATAAGTAAGAGTCAAGACAGCACATTGAGTAGATCTTGAGACAGCAATGCGAGATGAGCCCCAGACAATGGACCGTGCCGTCACCTGGTCAGAACGGCAGACGTGCTAGGTTCAACGAACACGAGCGTTATTAGCATAGATTTGACAAGACACGAATAAATTGGGAGGGCGACCACAGATGATGGGAATCCGACAAGGCGTGCGCTGAGCAGGATGTTCCAGTTGGAGAAAAGAGTGCGCCGGCGCCGTCACGGAGAAGACGTGAGGTCCACGTTAACGGCTAGAGGATGCGAGCAGTGAGGACCGCGATTTAAGAGATAGGAGATTTTGAGGAGTCAATGTGCGAAGGCGAGGTCCAAATATCGAGTGGGCGTCGTCACGGCTTGGTCTTGGATACAAGGCTTGGAGACTCGTACTATCGTATTTGGGTAGGTGAAACGGTACGTGAATCAGCGAGCACGGGAGGTTGGACATGAAGATGGGGCCAGAGGTGTACAGTGGGCTGAGACTGGAGCGCGGGGAATGGTAGGGATACCATCGAAGATGTGAGAGATCAACGAATATCGACTTTCCCGTACTCCGGTGCGGCGTTGTCTGAAACAGCCGGTAAGATTGTTATGCTCCTATCCGCGGGCACGAGGAGTATACATTCCGGGTGTATTGCGCGAGGTGCACGTAGCAGTGCACTATGCCTCACAGCGCTTCGAACGATGGGCGGCCCTTGGGGGTGAGGATAGAAAGATGGTGTGGATTTGGTGCAAGGGTAGCCAACGTTTTTTACCAGAGGTCCGTTGAGTCAAGAGCGGAAGAACTGGGAGATGAGATCAGAAATGGGAACGGGAGGATTATGCTGGCGCATCCGACATTGGGTAGGGTTAGGGTTATTAATTGAACCTCAACCCTAATTTAGGGTTCATCGACGTTTCGGGTTTGTCTCTAGCTTTCACTGCATAAAAGCATGCACAGTCGCCGATGCTGCGGGAAGAGTGACCGCTTCACATCTCAGTGTCGGAACAGTTCCGACACAAGCAGCCGGGTTTGCTCGTGGACCCTCCTACGTTATTGCCTCTGCAAAAATGGGCCCCCACATGCACTGAAAACACACCGACGTCCGCAAGGATCGCGCTCGCAATTCCCACCCACCTATCCACCGCGTCTCCATCTAACTAAATGCAACTCGCACCTATTCCCTTCGGTGTAGTCTGTGCCCTCGATTTAAATTGCGAATCGCTTTTTTTGCCACATCGTCCCCTATTCATCTAGGTGTGAGGAAACCAGATAGTTGCCAGCTGTACACTTCTACAAATCTCATTTCTAGGACTGTGGGACTAAATCTCCAGGGCCATCCAGTCTCTAGATCCCCATCTCAACTCTCTGAATCAACCTGTATCATCCAATGATCAGTCTCTGGATCTGCGCTGTTCGCTATCTCGACAGCGCGAATGGCTACCCCCGGCGTGGTATAAACGGGGCTATCCGCCCCGCGCGCTCAAAACGCGCTTCCAAAGGGGGAGAGGCGTCACGTTAACTTTATCTTCGCCGGACCACAGCAAGCCGGTGTTTGCCTCCTCACACCCAAATATTTGGAGAATGCGCGATTTTTAGGGTGGAGTCGCTCCAGGTCGGTGCGGAATTGAGTCCATTTACCCAGATACGATTTACGGTATGGAATCGGGCGCGGTGTACAGTGCACCGCTGCGTTGTCTGAGCATTGCTACCTGCAGGATTTCCGCGGCAGGACGGAGTTTGACTCCCCGCGCCCGAATTCACTCTTTTCTGTCTTCTTTTTTCCATACTTCAATCTGTCCCTCTATACCTGTTAGGGCTATCAAAGCGCGGCAGATGCATCGTGTCAAAAGGAGGACAGGGGTTGCCCGAATTCACGTGTGAGGTGTTTATTTCGAGAAGATTCATCACTGAATCGCAGCGCTGCAATTCATATCCCGCCACCCATGACAGGCAGCCCGATCGGCGACGGGGCCGAATGCACCAACTTTGCTCGTTTTTTTTGGCAGGTATTGGTGTCCCCTACCTCGCAGCAGAATAAACTCATGATAAGCTTAGATCGACCATTCGGCAACTCCCCGAGGGTCGACTCCCCTCCCGAATTACCGATGGGCAATATTTCTATCCCACCCCTCATTATTTGGAAGCAGTCTATAATGAGCGCACCTAAAGAAGCTGAAATATGCGCTTGTCTCGATTGCAGTAAACCGGGGTTCGACTCCCCGCCCCGAATAGTACTGACCTTTTTAGGTGTGGATACCCTCACAGCTCGGTGCAGATTGGATTCCACTTACTGAGGCAGTCATACAAGATATTCAATCGGGTGTGGTGTATGGTGCACCGCTGCTTTAAGTTTCCATCCATTGCCTCTGTAGGATGCAGCAGCAGGACGAGTTCGACTCCCCGTGCCCGATGTTTCCTTTCTTTTTGATTCGGTTGTCCTTAGCCTCTACAGAACCGAGCGCATTTCACCACGTACACTTGGAGGATATCAATCGGGTGTAGTGTACGATGCACGGCTGCACTCAATACTGATGATGTAGACGGGAGTCTGCAGCAAAATGACAGGGCTCGACTCCCCGCGCCCGAAATGGGGGTTCTCGCATTTTTTGTATTTAGTTTCGGGACGTCAGGTATTGCAGAGTGCAGAATACTATTCGGGTCATATAGGTCGGAAGAGGACTTGAATTACTAAGAGCACAGGATAAAATTGGTGGTTGGAAGTTGAGGTACTCAATTTCTGCAGCGGGGAGAAATCGCCACGCGAGGGCCTCGGCACTTATTTAAGCGAGTGGAGGAGCATGTTGGAATAAACACGGGCGGCCAATCCAAACCTAGAATCGTCACCAGTCTATTTGATACCAAGATGAGAATTCATATGGACGTCCTAGGTATATTCTCTCCTTTTCATTTGTTCCAGGAGTAACAATTCGTTGTGCCCTGAGTTCTGCTCCGAAATAGATGAATCCGGTACCCGAATGTAGGTCTCTTCACACCGGGGGCAGAGGCCAACGGACTTCGTTTTCAAGTGTGTCGAACACATGTGTTCTGCACCTAATAAACCACATGTTCAGCGGACAAAGGGGGCCTTTGACGCCGCACCCCAAGCAACAAAGCTTCCCTTTGTCTGCCGATCACGTTATTAACAAAGGCTCCCCAGGGTGCGGAGCACATGCGCTAAACGCACTTGAAAGTCAAGTGTGTGGCACTTTGCCCCTGGTGTGAACCCCTGCAAGTCGTAAAACGCGCCTTTAGAGAGGACCGGTGTTTATTGGTTTGGAGGTCGTGTACAGATTTATGGCCAATTTTCTTTTTGTCCGAACTTCTGACCGAGGTCAGAGATTTTTTTTTGTCCGAACTCCGCATCTGGCAGATCCTCAGTCGGATTTTTGTCCGAACTTTGCGTCTAACCTCGGTTTTATTAATAAAATACAAATATATTCATTCTACTACTGCGTCGTCCCTCCGGAAGCTCTACGAGGCTAATGTTCGTCTTCCCCTTGCGGCGCACTGTGTTAAGGCAGTTCCAGGACGGACGCGAATGTGGTGTCGACAATGAGAGTGCTCTCACTGATGTGGCCCTCGGAGAGTCGCAGGCGGAATGAAAGTAACGCGAGCAGCGCATCCACAATCTCGCTTCCGAGATATTTCTTCGAGAACAACGCGGCCAGCCCGACAACTGGGACATTCCCAAATCCATTCAGATGACCATGCCACCCGACGACGTTCCAGAGGTTGCGAACGGTTAGGTTCATCTTCTTCTCCTCCGTTGTCTTCGCTGCTCGAGTCATCCAGGATTCTGCACGTAGCCACGCATCCTTGGATTCGCAGATTTCCAGCATTTCCGCCCAATACGTGAGCACCCAGAAAGGGAACGCCTAGATGCGTATGGATTTATTTCCGTCGAACCACGCTTGACCGAATATATTAACCATCCGAGTGAGCAGAGGACGTGGTGGGAGTGCCAGAAATGGCAGAAGTTCTTCAATATTTCTCGTGGGTGTGTTCATATTGAATAGATCACAATCCATGTCCATGGCATCTACACCATCGCTCCGTGGAGGCAAATCGTATCGCAGGAGCTGAGAGATAGACATGGTTTTAGACGGAAGAGTTTCGAGCAATAAGGTAAGAACACTGAGTGTGTCTGGATCCATGGCTGGAGGGGAGGAGCGAAATTAAGTGGCGGGCGTGTTGAAGGCAGATGGACAAAATAATGTGGATTGCACCAGGGACTAATGTCTATTGAAAACAAAAACTATTGTACATTGTCGGCGAGTGATTTCTGCGTTCCTGTGGCCACCAGAACCGCTAGATGAGGAAATCTTTTGGGTGGCCCGATCAGATGTCCGAACGGGGATCTGACCTTCCCCGCTGCCTTTCTCATTGTCCGAACTTCTGAACTGACCTGTGCGCGCGCTCGACCGATTTGTCCGAATTTTGCCACTGACATCGCTTGGGCAGATCAGGGATTTTGTCCGAATCGCTGACACGACCTCCAAACCAATAAACACCGGTCCTCTTTAGAGGTCCCCTTGTAAAGATCACGTGATCGTGTTGGTGCCTTTTCCACCGCTTTTCAAAAAGTCCTGAAGTCACATGTTTTCTGCAATTTTTGCACCAGCCCTGGCCAAGTGATGCCTTCTCGCCCCCTTCCCGCCCCCCCCCCCCCTTTGGAAGATGGGCTATCTTATTTTAAAGCCAGCACCCAGGGCATTCTGCGTCCGAAATATCAGCCCCTGCGCGGTCATTTTGAAAGAGATTCACGCACATCCGTCACCCCATGTTAGAAAACGGTGTTTCCCACGCCCTCCCTGCGGGCCAACTCCTC